>JAWPHD010006842.1:0-138175 GCA_037043455.1 Cyrtodaria siliqua
TAATATTATTAACGTGGTTCTGAAGTCACTCTTTAAACGTGTGAAAATATCTCAAGTTCGTTAGTTTTCATGTCGACAAAAATACTGTTAAAACGTTTGTTTAATGCATGCAGTTGGAATAAATAAACGTTCAAGATTATAAATAGAACCCGTCTACCGTCCTGATTTTGATTGTTACGATATACCCTGAAGTCCAGGCTCCTATTTTACGATTTTGTTAATAAAAATTCAAAATTGAACATGGTATTTTATAGAGTCAATTGATAAGGAGTGCCAATTGATAAGGAATGCCAATTGACAACGAAAATGAATTGTTGATACGATACCTTTAATACCTATCTGATATGTTATATGGGTGCCGAATTGGCGGTCCCTGGTTCAAGCTTTACAGTAGTATAGAAACTGGTGGTACCAGGCCAGAATCCCTCCCGCGGGGAATGAGAACAACTAGTGAAATATGCCAGGGGGGACTCAAGCGTAACTCTCATTTGCACCACCAAGATCTAAATGTAAGTCACGCCTAAATTAACACCTCAACATGTTTCAGCAGCTTTCTCAAGCAACCCCGCTCTGGAAAACTCCGCCCCATACCACCAGTTTCTATACTACTAATCAATCCAATTTGCCATTTTAATAACATAACATTGCAACTCGTTAGGAGAGCGCAATTTTATTTTATGTCTACTTTCGTCGAATCTACTTTCGGCGAAGTTTTTCAATAGCATTTGCAACTCGTCAAGCAAAGTCAGACGGAACCGGGCAGTAGTCTTCATCATCGCTCTGCATATCATTTTTTACCATGGAGTATTTTATTTTCCTACACTTTGCTATTTTGTATTTCAGTTCAAGAAGCTCTTCTCTGTTACTATTCAGCTCGCGTTCATAATTATCCATTTCAACCAGCAATCGTCTTTTTTAGTGTCCATAAAATCATCACGAACTACTTCATATTCTACTTGGAGTTGCCTGCCTCTCATCAATTCTCTTCTATATTTATCTTTTAAATTGTTAAGTTTTCTGCAAACCTTTTCTAATCTTTCTTGTCCCATTATATAATAATATTATATGTTATTATTTTTAAGCCCTTATTTAATATTTTCAATATCCTTAAATGAGACCCAGCTATTGAAATCCTCATTGTAACCCTTCCATTTAATCAATGCTTGTTTCTTTTTATAATCACGTCGTATTACTTTTTCAATCCTAAATATTTCTTGCTTTGCTTTTATCATTTCTAATTCATAAAAGCTTTCATCAATGTTTTCGTTGTTTAAATCTTTTATTGTGTATATCACTGGATTTGTGTTTTGAATTTCATCAATAATAAATATTTCTTCAGTCCAATTTGGGGTATAACCTTTCTCAAACGTTCTTTTATATTTGCTGATTCTAACATTATCCCCTTTTTTAAACTTTGGCTTAATTTGATTACTTCTCATTTTTCCATACAAGTTGAAATACACTGTTCCTTTATTTTTCTCATCGCTAGCCTCAATCGGCGTCATTTTAATACTCCGATGTTTTGTATTATTATACTTATCAACCATCGCCTGAAGCACGTCTAAATATGTATTTGTATTGTTTGCTGTGAAATATTTCCACATCTTTTCTTTTAATGTCCTGTTAAATCGTTCAATTACTACAGCTTTTCCGAAATTAAAAGTGTGATACATTTTGATATTATTATCATCAAGGAATTGCTTAAACGTCTTGTTATAAAACTCCACACCCTGGTCAACCCACAGCAATTTACATTGTCTTCCTGTACTGATTATTTGTTGGAATGCTTTGGTAATTTCTAAACCAGTTTTATTTGGAACTGGAATAACCCAAGCAAATTTACTAAATAAACCAATAACAGTAAGCAAGTATTTAGTACCTTTATTATACTTTGAAAACAATTGCATATCAACCAAATCAGCAGACCATATTTTATCAATTTCATTAACAATCACACGGCGTTGAGTGAACTTTCTTCGAATAGGTTTATGAAGTTCATCTTCTAACTTGTCAGTCCATTTCAACGCCTTTTCTAGTTTTTTGAGTTTCCAAGACCAAGTTTATATTTTGTACTAATAACTGGTTTTACTATCAAATTCTTAGCGATCTTTTCTCCAATAGTTTTAGACTTACTAGATTTTAAACCAGTAAGCATGTTTTTATCACACATTGATTTATTACTAGGATTTTCGTCATAACAATAATCATGATCTTTACAAACAGCATCTAATTCATTTACTGGTTCCCCGATATCAAGTGGATTACCAGGACCGCAATATTTATAACCAGGAAGTGTTAACCCTTTTTTAGGTAATAGAGGAAGCATAGTTTTATGAATATCAATATTACCACCTTCTGTGTTTTTAACAAACTTTGTTTTAGTAATACCACAAGATGCACAAGTTGCTCTTAACATTTTTCTACCATTTTTCGCTAAAACATACTTAGGATTAATATTTTCAGTAACCTTTTTTCCTTTTATACAGTAACTCATATATAATATGATTAGATTAAACTTCGTTTACAAAATATGATGTTATGATGTTTTCATTTTTCACTGGTTTGTAAGGCTTTAATAATTTGTAAAGAATATCATACGTACTATTTCCTTCTTGTAACTTTTTAATGAAGAATAGGCAGAAATATCCACACAGAACACTTGTTTTATCTTGGTATTGAATAGTGTTGTATTTTATATCAGGCATGTACGCTAAAACTTCTTTTGGTGGTCTCAAGCCAAACGGATCGAAGTAATAATTATCATAGTAACAAGTCCAGTGTGTGCCGGGCCCAATATGATCATCAAGATTAATAATACCACATTATTGTTTATTTTGTTTTGCTGGTAATTTGTTTTTGCTGTACACCCCACTGAAGTTCTGTATACCTAGCTGCTTAACCCATTTCATTATATCTAAGTTAGATATAGGTTCATTTTTAAAATTTAATTTTTTTTTATGAATGGGATACTTCTGTATGGCCTGATTTGTGAGTCTACTTGCAAACCTTGTCCTCTTCTATCTACTTGCAAACCTTTTCCAGTTAAACCACTAATTAGAGATCCAATCAATGGAATTCCTAATGATGCAAGCATTCCAAGAAATCCTCCGTCCTGCTGTTGTTTTTTAGTTAGTTTAACAGGGCAGTGGCCTTTTGACTTTGCTATCTTCTTTCTTTGTGCAAGTGTTATTTTTTTTTGATTTTAGAAGTTTGGGTTTTTTATCACTAGGAACAGTTGCTGTTACCTCTTGCTGTTTTTATCACTGGGAACAGTTACCGTTTTATTACTAGAAGCACATGCAAGTACGTCTTGCAGTTGTTTTTGTGTTAGTTTAGTGGTGCAAGAACCTTTTGACTTTACTATTTTGTTTTTTTGTGCAAGTGTTAATATATTTGATTTTAGAAGTGTTTGTTTTTTATCAGCAGGAACAGTTACCATTCCATTTCCAAATATTTTACCAATTCCAGTACTTGCCAGACCATTAAGTGCCCCTGTTGCTAAAGGCCCTAATATCTTTGGAGCAAATTTAGCAACTGTTGGTAAAATTGTTTTAGTTAACAAACCAGCTAATGCACCTAAAAAGCCTCCATGTTTAGACTGAGACCTCATTTGTGATTTTGATATACTTATATCTAATCCCCGACCATCAGATTTAGCTTTGTTAATATTGTTAATTTGAGTAGCTTTTAGCAGCAAAGGAAAATTTCCAGTTAGTTGGTTATTTTTTAACCTGAGTGTTAATTCACTTTTGTTTTCATAAGCCTTTGCTAAACTTTGTTTTTGCCCATCTGTTAAATTTACTGAATAATTTACGTAAGTCATATATATTATAAGTTAGATTAAACTATTACCAATTCATTTCCGACAGTATCAATAACTACATCTACTTCATAGAGAACCAGAGCATAAACTTTATATCGAGCAGCAGGAGGTATATTTAATTTATATTTCAGATTTAGTTGTTTTGGATCAATACTAACTTCATTTTCCTTGTAACTCAAATCGAAATATATCATTCCGAAAAGAGTTTTAAAATTACCTGCATTGAGTAAAGTTTCGGTGTTTTTATCATTTTGCTTGTAAGAATAATTAATAACATCTCTGAATATTCTTATGATATTATCGTAACTGTATTCAGTTTCTGGATAATAAACTCCATTTCCAACTTCCAGTCTAGCTGATTGTAAATAGTAATTAGTATTAGCAGCATTTACCTTAAACGTATCCAAAAGGTGAGGATTTTGTGTTTGAGAAGAACTCTTGTCAGCCCTTTGCAAATACACAAAAACGTGTTTTGGACTTTTGACTCCAGCCGTTATTCTAAATACGGATTCAGTTAGATCAGAACTTCCGCTCTCTTGTATCATTTCACGGAGGTAAGTCCATCTTGTTGATATCATATGATTTGTCATTATGTAACTTAAACCATCTGAGTTAAATATCATTCTGGGTATCCACAAAACTAATTTATTAATAACTACTCGGCCATCATCACCACCAGCTTTGAAAATAAGTACATTATCATTTGTTAGCTGCAAGCTGATTTGAATCTGACTAGGAGGAAGCATGTTTGTTTCCAAACCCCCAAAGAAGGAATATTTATTTAATGGGATTATAGAGTGAACTTTTTGATTAGTTATGATTAAAGCATGACGAATCGCAAATCCCGAATTATAACCAGCTTGATCATCTCGAGATTCTGCAGCAGCCGTATTATCTAAATAAAAGAATTCGTTTGTTCCGGTTGTCTTTGCATAATCGTCAGAAATTTCAAGCAAGCTTTTGACATTGACAAATCTGTGACGATTATTTCCATCGTAAACTATTTTTCCATTTTGCTTTACTTGCATTTGATCAATCAAAATTGGCTCCATCAGCAAGTTTGTTTACGCGAAAACTGATTTCAAAATATGCGTTATACCAATCGAAGTAAGAACTTCTGTCATTTAACGTAAACTGATAACCGCTTTTCATTTGCCTGGTAGCATTTCCTGGTTGTGTCACGGGGGTATCTAACTGAATAGGTACATGCTCGTATCTAGTATTATATTGATTACTTCGAAACATCTATATATACTAGTAATTGATTTTTTTTTATTAATTAATCGATTAATTCTCTCATTATTATTTTTGGTTCCTCTTCCGGATAGTAATCTGTTAATTTTTGCATTTACATCTTCTTCAATATATCATCAGTCGCAACTTTAGCTGCATCTTTTGTGGCAGCCTTTGTAAGTTCTTTTAAAATCATCTCTCCTTTTGGTTTACTAGGTTTAATAACTGAAACTAATTTATCAGTAGCCATTTTTCCTACTTCATCTCCAAGTTTTTTAAGTGCCGCTTTCTATGATTTGCTTGCCAGCAGTTTCTAATGCTTTCTTGCCTGCTGTTTTCACAGACTCGCTGAATATCTTTGATTCGACTTTTGAAAGAATGTCAAATATACCAGCTCCAGTTAATCGATCAACTTGAGTATATGTTCCCGTGCTAGTGTCATAAACTTTTTTTAAACATGTCATATAACTTATGTTACATTAATTCCTTCAAAACAAAACGGAATGATGTGTGGACGCCATTAAGATTAATAATCTTACCAGAGAAATCGGTAATGTAAATATTAATACTGTTAATGATCGTTTTGTTTACTTCGCAGAACCCGACTCTCATCGGTTCATTTTCAAAAGGATACGCTCTCGTAAGAGCAGCTGTACTCATTTCATAAATGACATCCCCGTATGATCCATCAACAATAGAATTACTTATCAAGTCACAGTGGATATACAATGTATCGATAGAATTTGTTATGTCTGGTGTCACAGTTCCAAATTTAGTTTCTCTAATAACCGCATCTTTGTCAAACCCGATCAAGGTGTGGAAGTTTGATTCACTCAAATCAAGCACAAAGTTATAAATAATGGTAACAAAACATTTAAAACTTGATAAATCAAACTCAATTTGTATCGGGATGGGTGAGTCATCGGCTAAATCATTGTTTACAGTTAATGCTTCTTTTATGTAATTATCAATATCACCATAACTGTAATTTCCATTTCTAAAAATAATACTTTTCCAATCTGTTCCATTGTGATACCGTATCACTTTGTTATTTAAATCTTCACTAATATTATACCACGAGTAAGTCATGGAATTAATCTTATCGAGTCCAATGCCATACTGTTTGTTTCTACCTAATATTAATGGTCTGTCAAATACAGTTGTAAAATTACTCGGTGTATTTGAGCTATTAATTATTGACGCTTTGTCTGATGATAATACAATTCTTTGATCCATATAATATAGGATGGATAAAATTAATCACTTAAATAAAATAGTTTATAACTTGATTTTTCAAAATTGAAAACTTGTGTAGCGTCGCTTGCTACACGTAATCTGACAAGAATATCAGATGATGGTTTGATATAAAATTCAAATATTTATTTTACTATTCGTTTGTCGTTTTTTATTATCGGGGTGATAACCCTTCTATCCTCACTTGTTACATAAAAGAATCTGTCGAAGTCTGCTCCTGAATAAGTAAAATCTATTTCAAATACATAACGGCCTTCTTTGAGAATTCGTATTCGATTCGTAGGATATCTTTTATAATATTCTTTACCTTTTATAAGTCGATTGGCTATACAAGTAAACGCTTTGAGAAAATCATCATGTCTGGTTATTTTAAGTGGTCTTCGTGTTGGATATGATGCATAACCGCCATCGCTCATAATGCTAATTCCATCATCTATTGTATATTCAAACAGTAGAATTCGACTTAAATAGTCTACTTTTGCTTTCAACTCATCCATTATACCAAGAATTGCTGTGTGCCGGCTATCAGACTTTTGATTATGTTCTTTAAGAAAAGCTATTTCACCATCAAAAGCTTTGCTTCTTTCATCCTGAGCAGCTTTCAATTGTTTTGACACATCATCAATAGCAGTCTCAAGTTTATCAGTGTCAACCAGTTTGCTCAGAGCAGTCTCTAGCGACATACCGTCAACCATTTTCTTTTTGATATCTTCAAATTCCTTGTTAATATCAGCAACGTTGGTGTTTATCTGCTCATTTAATATTTTAATTTGAGTTACTTCAGCAGTAAAAGCAGTTCTCATTTGTTTTGAAGCATCAGCAATAGCAGCTTCTAGTTCATTGTTATCAACCATTAGTTTGCTGATTTCCCCAATCCGTGTATTAATATGTTGAACACCAGTTCTTATTTGTTTACTTAATTTCTTGTAGTTTTCACTCTCTTCCAATACATTTTCTTTCTTTTCTAGCTCTTTAGAAGCATCACTCAAAAGTTTTATTTCATCTTCCAATCCATTTTGAATTTCAATCATTTTTTCACGGTTTGCTTGTAACTTTGTTTGTATCAGGCTTAGTTTATCATCAACACCTGTTGTTAAATCTTTCATCATGTCTGGAATTTTATGAATATTATAATCACGTATGATTTTTGTTATTCTTCTTTGGAAATATTGCCTTGTTAATGCATCATTTGCTTTTTTTGGATCACCAACATTGGTAATTTTATTATTATCCATGTTAAGCTCACTTCTCAAAACATTTTCCTGGTTTCTGCCTTTGTTAAGATAATTAACCAAATGTTTTTGTTTTACATACTCAGACAGCACAATACCGAAATTTGTAATATTAACGCTGCCAGTAGTAACTTCCCCACCAAGATCATTAAAAAGTCCCATTATATATATAATATGATTAGATTAAATTTCACCGTTGAAGTTACGTTTTACTAACTTTCTAGGGCGATCCAGATACAGAAAGTCGTACTGCGTGTCAGTCGCTTTTCTGTACTGCTCTTTGCTGACATCTTGTTCGTTGGAAAGCATGCCCAGCTCACGATTAACCGGAGTCGCGAAGAAGGTGTAATGAGAACAGTTCAAACGAATGTCTTTGGGAGTTTTGTAATAAGATTGAGATAAATAAATCAGGCAACAATTTTTATGTCTTCCCTGGATGAAATAATTAATAATATCGTTTTGATTGCGCTCGCAAACATAATCATCAAAAATAGCTATCTTTTGAGCATCAGAATCCAAATCATTCACAGGGATAACTTCATCATTCGAACATTCTAATATGTCTTCGACTGGGATTTTATTCTTTTTTGCTATCTTTTCAAGTTTTTGTGATACTTGGACTGCTCTAAGTTTTTAGCAAACAAGTAAATCTTGTCATAGTAAACCAAAGGTTTCAGCAACATGTGAACTAGTGTGTTTTTCTTGCCAGATCCTGAATTACCGCAAATTAACATTCTAAAACAACAGTCTGGCATGAAGTTCCATATCTGTTTAAAATTACCGTTTTCTGTTTTCATATCATCGTTTGGAATTTGCATTATAATAATACTTAGATAATACTTGTCTTAACTTATTTTAACTTATCTTAATTTAATCTTACTTATATTATACATGTCTTTGTTAAAATGGAAAGAATTAGCAGATAAATCGCGAAAAGCGAGTGAGCTTGTCAAAGAATACGAGAATAAAATTATCCAAAAAAGACTAGAAAAAGGAGCTAGTCGTGATTTATACACAGAAGTATTTAAACCTGTAACTAGCGAAATAACAGAGCAAACAAGGCGGCTGGCTGAACATTTGATTACCCTTCCGGAAAAACGTCAACAGTTAGCTCTTCTTCCCGAGGCAATACGTCCGCAATTACTAGCCCCACCTGATCATGGAGCTATAGCACCACCACCACCACCGCCGCCTCCGCCACCACCGCTACTACCACAACTACCACACGCTTTTAAAAAACCAACTGCCAAGCAAACTGTAGATCCTAAAGACCAAGCACCGGCGGCTGATCTCATGGAGGAACTAAGGCAGTTCATACAATCTGAACCAAAATTAAAAAAAACTCCGGAAAGAGAGCCTAGGCCAAAACCCACGGAAGAATTATATGAAAAAATCAAACAAAAACGTACATCAATTGATCCCGGGGACGAAGAAATAATAAGAGAAATAGAAGAAGAAGAATGAGGAGAAGAACCTGCTGCGAGGCCTAAGGAACCCACACCAGTGTATGATATTGACTTGGATGCTGGTATGGATAAAGACGTACTTGATAAGTATGGCTTGCCAATGCCAGCTAAAATATCAGGTATTACTGACGGGAGTGCTAATTATGATGAATATATTAAAAGGGCTGATAAGATACACAAGGAATTGCTTCCTAAGATAAGAGGCCTAGAAACAAAAATAGACAACCTCAGCGAAAAAAATTAAAAGTGGGGTGGGAGAAGGCGACAACCAGTGCGACTAAACTTAAATATTCAAAATTACTCAGTGACCCCAATCACGTCAGACAATCTAAAATTCTGCATATGAAAGAACATCAAGATCTGACTGGTGAAACAAATGCACTGGTTTTTTATATGGCAAGGTTGCCTGAGCGAATTCGAGCAGCTAGCGAAACTGCACAAAAGACTGGTAAAGGGATGCAACAACATAACAATTCCTACAAAGTTGACAAAGATGGTCGCTATGGAATGTTACAAATTGATTTACCTAAGCTTATTGGTCATCACAAACTTATTGCCAAAGAAGGAGAAGCTGTTGTGCTAGATCTAAAAGTAGACGATGATTTTATAGACTTGATAACAAAGCGTTACAACAATGGAAAAACTTATTCAAAACTGTCTCAGAATTCTTTTAAGAAACTAACATAAATTTCTGATTTACCAATTCATAAAGGTTCTTCAAAGTTCAAAAAGATTTTAGGAGGTTGTGTTGAATATTACAATAGCCCCGAAGATTTGATGGATGATCTAGAGTTGGTATGTGGAAGTATCGAATCAGAAAATAATAGTCCGCAACTGATAAATAAAGGTATTAGCATAATCGATGAATTGTTAAAAATAGGTAAAATGTCACCCAAAGAACACGAGCAACTATTTTCTAAATATTTTAATTAAATTATTGTCTAACTGTACTTATACATGAAAACCAAAGAAGAATTAATTGATCACTTGACGCGACTTGTAGCTGCATACAGACGCGGTTATAAATTGTGCGGTATTATAAACACAACATTACAGATGACCAGTGGAATAATTGGTTGCGGCGCTGTTCTGGCATTAGTTCCAGCAATTCCTGTTTTCATAGCTGTAGTTGGCCTAGTACCTCCAGTAGTTGCTGTTTTAGTGAGTAAAACAAGAATAGCAGAAAAAAAGACTTTGTTAAAAACACATCATAGGAGTTTTAAACAACTTCTATCATATGTCGAAACAACAACAGGACTAGAAAATGACGAAGAGGTAATTAGGATTACCTTCAATAAAATATTAGAGATTCAAAAGAATGATAACTTTACAGAACCTCTGGAAATATATATGAAAAGATTCAAGTTAAACGGCCATGGCATTCAGTCGTAATTTGACTTGTTTCCATATCCTATCGTACTTGTCTCTGGTTGATTTTGTTTTATCGGTTTTGTTTCTTTTTCTATTTTTAATATTTTAAATATTTTCTGAAAAATGTATTCAAATTTGATTGATCTTTTCCGACCTTCTAGCTCATCCAAAATCTTTACAATTTTGTAAAACAAATCTTCAAATCTTTGCCTATTTGCAGAAGACAAATCAAATGCTATCAAGTATTTGTCTAAATGATACTTCCTGTGGTAAATAGTTTTCTTTTGGCTGTAGGTGCAACCTGTGATAAGATTATAACCATTGTGGGTGCTACAATTAAGGCAAACACGCTCGTTATTGAAAACTTCACAAGTATCGTTGCAATTCACGCATGCGTATGTACACTTGTAACACAGCTTGGCTCTGGTACAATATTTACAAAGCTTCTTTTTATTAGTTGTGTAACATAAGATGCAATCTGTGCACACCCCAGGAGGATCAATAATATCTAAAACTCTTTCACAATATTTGCAATTCATTATATTATACTATAGCATCATATATTTAAATATAGGCTTAAAAAATATTATCTTATGTAATATTATAATGGAACATTTAAAAATTGAAATCAACAACTTTAAAAAAGATCAAATAGCACATGCCCAAACTATTGATTTTGAAGATGCGAGTAAATTAGATGCAGAGCTTTTAATTTTTTCAAACTTTCAAGATTTGACAGAAAGAATCATAACAATGGCAAAACAACTAAAACTGACATGGAAAATAGAAAAAAGAGATATAAACAAACTACGTTCTTTATGCAAAAAACTAATTTCAGAGGCAACCAGTTACCATCCAACTTTATACAAAGTTTCTTTTATTGCCCACTATGATATTTTACTTGACCGAGAAATTAAAATTATTATGTATGGATAAATAAAAAAAATAATATAATCTAACCAGGAAATAAATATTTTACTTCAAAATAATTAATTAATTAATTAATAGAGGCTTAAAGAAATAATCTCATGTAATATTATATAATGAGTATCCGAGAAATTGAAACATCCCCAAAACAGTATAGAAAGGTTTTTAAAGTAAATGTTGTCAGTAATGATCCGCTCAGACAACTACAAAAAACACAATCAAAAGTTGTGAACTTTCTTAAGAAAGAACTAAGAAAAACAGGTGGATTTAAATTAAGCGTTGATATAAAACTTACTTTTAAAAAAAAAGTACCACATGATAAAGAACATAAAGGAGGTTTTGATATTATATACAAAACAGCTTACTTTGCCTCAAAGGCTGCAATAATATTAAATAAAAATCAAATATCAGAAGCATTAGACAAAGCACGAGAAGAAATTATAAAAAGAATTTGAAATTGGCTTCAGCTGGGAAGTGGTTGGCAAATTGAATCAGTAGATGCATATTACATAAATCGAATTAAGTATAAGCCTTTACGAGGTAGCTCTTATTTGGATTTACCAAAAGAACTTGCTAATTCTAAAAAAGGATTGATCAATATAAAAAATGAAAAAGATAACGAATGCTTCAGATGGTGCCATTTGGCTTATAAATTCCCTGTCAATAATAAACCACAAAGAATAACAAAGTACAAAAAGCATATTCAATTTGATGATCTTGATTACAAGGGAATAACATTTCCTGTTACTATCAAACAAATCCCAAAAATAGAAAAACAAAACAACATTTGTTTTAACATATTTGGATATGAAGATAATCAAGTATAACCTTTGTACATATCAAAAAATAAAGCAGAAAAAACATGTGATATGCTTTTGATCACCGAAGAAGAAAAACATCATTACGTATGGATAAAAAACGTTAACAGTTTGATGTATAATCAAACAGCACACGGGTGTAAAAAATGGTTTTGTAAAACATGCTTGCAGTGCTTTACATTAGAACGTGTCTTAAAAAAGTATGAACCTGATTGTCTTTCACTTAACGGAAAACAAGCAGTAGAGATGCCAAACAAAGATGAAAAAGTTAAGTTTAAAAACTACGACAGACAGCTAATGGTTCCGTTTGTTATATATGCTGATTTTGAAGCAGTAACTGAAAGTATTTTTTCAGTATCAAACAATCCTAAAAAATCACACACAGAAGCATATCAAAAACATACTGATTGTGGTTATGGATACAAGGTTGTTTGTTGTTATGATGATCAATATTCAAAACCAGTTGTAACGTATAGAGGACCTGATGCTGTTCACAAGTTTCTAGAAGAAATGACAGAAGAAGAAAAGTGGTGCAAGAAAACTATGAATACGCATTTTAAGAAAGATTTGGTGATGTCACAGGAAGAAGAAGCTAGATTCCAAAAATCTAAATCATGCCATATGTGTGGTAATGGTTTTTCAATAACTCTTAAAAAAGATGACCCAAGTCGCACAGTAGCACATGAAAACTCCGTTAGAAAAGTTAGAGATCATTGTCATATAACTGGAAAGTACAGAGGAAGCGCTCATGAAATATGTAATATTAATTTCAGGTTGACTAGAAAAATACCTGTTGTGTTTCATAACTTGAGAGGATATGACTCTCACTTCATAATGCAACACATCGGAAAGTTTAAACAAAACATAAATGTTATACCGAATAACATGGAAAAGTACATGGCATTCATGTTAGGTAAAAGTTTAGTATTTATTGATAGTTTCCAGTTCATGTCCCAATCATTAGATAATCTAGTAAAAAAAGTTCCGTCATTTCAATACATATCTCAAGAATACAGTGGTAAAAAGTTAGACTTGCTAAAAAGAAAAGGCGTTTATCCTTATGATTACATGAACAGTTTTGAACGCTTCGGGGATACTAAGTTACCTGGCAAAGATAGCTTTTATTCTCAATTAAATGATGAGCACATTTCAGATGCGGATTATGAACACGCTAAAAAAATATGGAAAACATTTAAGATTAAAAATATGGGAGAATATGATGATCTGTATCTTAAGACTGATGCGCTGCTGCTAGCAGATGTTTTTGAAAACTTTAGAAAAATGTGCATTGAGTATTACAAATTAGATCCTTGCCATTACTTCAGCAGTCCTGTGTTAGCCTGGGATGCGTGCCTCAAGATAACTGGTATTCAACTTGACTTAATCACTGATATTGAACAATATTTGTTTTTGGAAAAAGGATTAAGAGGTGGTACGAGTTATATTGCAAATAGATATTCACAGGCTAACAATAAATATATGAAAAACTATGACAAGAACAAAGAAAGCAAGTACATCATATATTTGATGCCAATAACTTGTACGGGTGGGCCATGTGTCAACCGTTACCTACTGGCAACTTCAAGTGGGTTGATAAGTTTGAAAAAGGAAATCAAATTACATTGTTGAGTGCGATATCGAGTATCCCGAAAAACTACATGACTCGCTTAATGATTATCCTCTCGCCCCAGAAAGTTTAAATATAAAAGATGAGTGGTTGTCAGACTATTGTAAAAATTTAAAACAAAAGTTTAATCTAGGAAATTGTAGTGTTAATAAACTTGTTACGACGTTGAAAAATAAAGAAAAGTATGTCGTGCATTTTAGAAACTTAGAATTGTACAAAACGCTTGGATTAAAGGTGACAAAAATAGATCGAATACTACAGTTTGATGAATCAGAGTGGTTAAAGACATACATAGATTTTAATACTACCAAGAGGACAGCTGGTAAAAATGCTTTTGAAAAGGATTTCTTCAAGCTGATGAACAATTCAGTTTTTGGTAAAACTATGGAAAACTTGAGAAAAAGAATTAATGTTAAATTGACTCACGACGAGGAGGTTCTTTTAAAATATGCGGCAAGACCTTCATTTATTTCTTGTAAAATGTTTAATGAAAATTTATTTGCTGTAAACAGAATAAAAGAATGATTAGTTTTAAATCGTCCTATTTATGTTGGCATGTGTATTTTAGACTTATCAAAATATTTGATGTATGATTTCCATTACAACTATATCAAAAACAATTATGATAAAAAAGCTAAGTTATTATTTACTGATACCGATTCCTTGTGTTATGAAATAAAAACAAAAGATGTGTACGCAGACTTCTACAAGGATAAAGAACTGTTTGATAATTGTGATTATGATCCAAAAAGTCAGTTTCATTTTAATGATAATAAAAAAGTTATTGGCAAGATGAAAGATGAAACGTGCGGAATACCCATTGTTGAATTTGTTGGGTTGCGAAGTAAACTATACTCGTATGTGCTGGATAACGAGGTTAGCGCAAAGAAATGCAAGGGTGTTAAAATGTCTGTTGTTAAAAAACAGATAGCACATGATGATTACAAAAATATTTTGTTTACGGCAACAGAAGCTCATCATGAGATGAAAGTTATTAGATCACAAAAGCATAACATAAGCAGCTATGCAATAAATAAAAAAAGTTTATCAGCTTATGATGATAAACGGTACATATTAGATAATGGACAAGATACGCTAGCATACAAGTAAAATACTCCATGGTAAAAAATGATATGCAGAGCGATGATGAAGACTACTTCCCGGTTCCGTCTTGAAGAGTTGCAAATGCTATTGAAAAACTTCGCCGAAAGTAGATTCGACGAAAGTAGACATAAAATAAAATTGCGCTCTCCTAACGAGTTGCAAATGTTATGTTATTAAAATGGCAAATCGGATTGATTAGTAGTATAGAAACTGGTGGTATGGGGCGGAGTTTTCCAGAGCGGGGTTGCTTGAGAAAGCTGCTGAAATATGTTGAGGTGTTAATTTAGGCGTGACTTACATTTAAATCTTGGTGGTGCAAATGAGAGTTACGCTTGAGTCCCCCCTGGCATATTTCACTAGTTGTTCTAATTCCCCGCGGGAGGGAAACTGGCCTGGTACCACCAGTTTCTATACTACTCTTTACATGCGAAACAAGTTTCGTTGGAATGGTCTTAAGCAACACGCGTTCCCAGCCTCGTTCGTCAGATGCGGACGTAAACCGGACTGTTCTGTTTATCGGAGTATATCCCTCTTGAAAACGTTAAAGAACTATAAGAATGTTACTATCAATTAGTAAGAATTCTCGCATGCCTATATATTATAACCCTGTCTGGAGCGGCTCTAACCAACAGGTACTGTGTGGATGTGACTTTAAGCACTGCATTTGCGAAACGCGTAATATACGTAAATAACATTAGAATTAGGATCGCTGTAATGCTTTTCAGTTTTTATGTTGTTTTTGATTTTATATTTCGTGATAATTTGCCTTTTGTCGCAATTTTAATAAAAACTACTGGTATCTATGAAAGACACAGCATGTATGACTATTGGCTTAACAATTTTATTAGAAACGTAAGCAAGCTAACTATGGGGGAATGCCATGCGTTTTTAAAAAATAAATAGCATAGTTCCGTGCGATGTCTGTTCAATGCCTGCCATTTATCAGGCTTTGCGCCAGTAATTACAGGCTTTTTTATTAGATTACCGGATTACCGGCTTTTCTGTTTAAATTGCCGGATTTTTCAAACAAACAGTCATACATTTTATTAGTACTGAAGCAATCTTGCCCTAGATATACATATAACACAGTGATTACAAATGGTAACTCACATAATCAGAAGTCAGAAACAGTCAGATGGAGGTTTTCCACTGTATTGGTTCAACGTCTGCTTTGCATGAGCTCTGGATTTGTAAT
This sequence comes from Cyrtodaria siliqua, assembly GCA_037043455.1. Classification (NCBI taxonomy): domain Eukaryota; kingdom Metazoa; phylum Mollusca; class Bivalvia; order Adapedonta; family Hiatellidae; genus Cyrtodaria; species Cyrtodaria siliqua. The sequence goes on from JAWPHD010006842.1 coordinate 16,051, forward strand.
GAATTCCAGGCTACAAACCGGAAGTGACGTATTTGCCTGGACTGGTCCTAGCATAATTGCTACACACCCCCCCCCCGTTCTCTTTTGTAGAACTTCTTGGAATTCTTCGAGTCTTTCTCACCTGGATAGTGGGCTGAGACAAGCTCTTGTCCTTTGTGAGTCTTCAGCTTGAGAGAAGTATTCTTGTAAACTGGGACTGAATTAGATTCTAGTCCTAGCCTCCTTTTAGTTTCCTTACCCAGAATGGACTGAAATAAATTCTAGTCCGGGGACTGTAACTGTCTTTTTACATGTTCGTTGATCCCTCCACGGATGAGGCCACAAATAGTTGTTCCCCATTCACCCTGGAAATCTGGATAACGACTGAAACTGGTTCTAGTCGTACCCGGGCCATCTGGTATGCCACGTCTCCAATGTAGCAGGTGTTGTGACAACCAACTCAATGAACATGGGTAAATAGGGTGCATCGATCTCTATGAGGAGTCGATCCTGAGGGACGGCCTTAAGTGCTTCTCGTTGGGCTTTATTAAACCGAGAAACTTGCCCAGTAAATCCGAAGTAGCAATTCGGAAAAGCACTTCTCCATGCTTTTAGTTGGTCCAGGTCCCCACCGAAACAGTGTAAATGTATTCCTTGTTCAGGTGGGCAGTGATGCTTTACTATGTCCAGGCAGTGGTTGAGACTTCTGCCAGATGGTCTCCTCTACTGCCTCTTATGTGTAGGACTAACACCAGCCTTGGATTGCACAGGCCCAATATCTTTTCCAACGTTCGGGTCTGATTTTCCCATGATGTAGAGGGATCGGTATAATCTAGACCTACTTCCCCTAAAGCTACCACTTCTGGTTTCATCCAAATTTGGACGATCAAATCTTGCCGGAGTAAGTTGCTCGATCTTCTTAGGATAAACGCCCACAGCAACTCTCCATTGACTACCTAAACCCCACGGTAGTGTTCCCATGATTTACTGGGTCACAAAATACCATTACTCCTCCCATCAGGGTTGTTGGGTGTTGAGATACTACCTCAGTGATTTGAGTAACCACTCTCTCTAGGTCCTTCATTGACACGTTTAAGGTCTTCGAAAGACGATCGAGATGAAAGTGGCTATCAAAGTCATCGTTGTTTCTGCTGGTTAAGAGAGCGGGTTCCGGTGGTTTCGTCTAGGGACTTTGTCGAACTCGAGGATTTATTCGGGCAACCGCAGACCTCATTGCCATCGCTGCGTAGGAAGGAGGGCCTGGGTCCCGAAGGGGACACACATGACCCCAAAACGGTTATAGCAGGAAGAGTCCTCGGGTTGGTATACACGACACTTGCAACACTCGCGTCTGTCGTTAGCTCTGAAGGAGACTCAACGAGACTGGGCTCTGTCACAATGACGTCTGTCCTTAATTTGGTGGGTGACCCATCTAGACTGCCCTGATCGGATCTCAGCAAAGCCTCTTCTTCACTCTGGGATGGAATTTCGATGGATCCAGCATTAGGTTTGTCTGGACTACCCTGATAATCCAGTTCCAGGTCCTTCATGGTGACGTCCGATACAAGAGTTAGATCCTGTACCTGCCTTGGTAGGGGCTCTTCCACAAGGGACAGCTTCAGTCCACTTGTTGTTCCACAAGCGAACACAGACTGGGACATCCTTGATAGTGATCCACATGTGGTTGAAGTCAACGAGACTGGTACTCCTGTAGTAGAAGTCAACACTAGGCTTCGCTCCTTGGATACGGACTCCTCCTTGGCTGGGGTTTCCTGATTCTCTTCAGAGACGTGCGTTTCCTGATTCTTGGCCTTGGCCCGTCTGATGGGATTAGGTCGATTCCTTCGGAACTTGCTGAACCCAGGAACAAATTGAGACACAGTTGTTTGAACTGGTTCAACATCCGGTCCAAAATGCTCCCACATTAGTCTAGCGTCCGGTCATGTGAGACGACTCATAAGGAATGACAATGGTCTCCAATGGATGAGCACGGCTGGCGAGTTGACAGGATTTAGGGTAAATCTCCCTGGAACAATCCACCCTGCGGCTTGACACAAGCTTAGCATCGCACTCCCGGTCTCGGGGGTTATAGTAGCTAGCTGGTCAATCCACAGGTTTGTCTCTACAAACCTTACCAGTCTCTCTGGAGTTCCATCAGCACCAAGGACCATGGTGGCCAAGAGTTTGAGTCCTAATAGACGGCGCTCCTGAAACGAACTACTACTCAGCATTTCCGGGGTCTCGAAATCGTGAAACACTACCGGTATGTGTCTAGAGTAAACATGTCGTTTCACTCTGCGGGCATAAACTCCACAATCCTCTAAAGGACAGCAAGATCTTTTAATCTTCTTGGCTGGTTCAGTTAGTAGGGGGGAATCTTGTACCCTCTTGAGTGGAGCTCTTCGATCCTTGTCTATGGGATCATCCAGAGATCGCCTTCTACCAGGGTCTACTGGAGATCTCCTAGAAGAATGCGAACCTCTGTGATCCCGGTGCGAATGTGATTGGCGTCGTGAAATTCGGTGAACCTGTTGGGCATACCTCCGGTCCAAAGGGGAACTCGAATCTCTATGGCGTCGTCTATGTTGCCTGGATGGACTTCTCCGGGATGAACGCGAACTTCTTCGTCGTTCACACACCGGTGAGTAGTATCTCACTGCCCTCCGTGGCGAACGCGAAACTCTCCGGTCCGAATGAGGACGCAAATCTTTTTGGCGTTCCTGGTGTTCCTTGGATTTCCTGGAAGGGTTTCTCCGGTCCATAGGTGGACTCGAAGATCCCCGGTGATCCTTGTTGTAGGAATCTTGTCGACTTTTTCGGCGTTCCTGGTGTTTCCTGGATGGGCTTCTCCGGTCCCTAGGTGGACTCAAAGATCCCTGGTAGTCCTTGTAGAACACCCGCGTCTCATACCGTTTGTGGCTTAATGATGGCCCTTTTTCCTCCTGAACGGCTGGCCGTGATATTCTGAAATCCACCACCAAGGGAGTTGGTCCTGTCTTCAGTCTCGGGCTTACAGATCTGTGACCAGTCTCAGCTCTTGGTATGATGGACATCTTCTTCTTTGATATAGATGCCTCCCTGGGCAACAGATAATCTCGAAGGAGGGAGGGAGAGGTCTCACATGCCCGTGAAATCGTGATCGGTTTTGCTCGAGCAGGTGAAACGCTGTACCCTTCCCTTGTTTGTGGTATCCGGATATCTATTTCCATCTCAGATACATCACCGGTTGGATTGGCGTCAGCCTCGGCATCCTTTGGTCTAGTGATGGTCGCTGATTTAGCGACGGTCGCTGATTTAGCGACTCGCTGTGGCACTGACCGTTGTTTTGGTTGACCGATGACGTTCGCATCAGCCTCCTTGGGTCTAGCGACGATCGCCGATTTAGCAACTGGCTGTTTGGTTGACCGCTGCTTGGGTTGGCCGATGTCCTTTGGAATAGGAAAATTGTCCTTTATTTCCTTCCGGCTAAGAAATATCTCACATGCTCATTGGAAATCTCGTATCCATGGCACATATTTCCTCTCTACGGTCAGACCATATTGCCCTTTGGCCAGATGCAAGTAGGAATCTGTGGAGATGCCCCTGATCATTCCTAGGTCCCTTGCTAACTGTACCGCAGGCACTAGAATCCCTCTGGAGGTTGAAGACCGGATATCCTTCTCCCCCTTTGACACCACACGCTTCCATTCTTCATCCTTCGGGATCTCCATCTGGACCTTTGTATATCCTGTGATGCCACACTAGGATGCCTGTCTGTAAATCTGTGGTGCCAAACTAGGATGCTCGTCTGTGATCCTGTGGTACCACACTAGGATGTTGGTCTCGTTTCATTACCCCACCATCCTGTGGTATGACACTAGAATGGTTTGATTCTAATGTACTCTTTGTGGTCCTGCGCTTTCCTTAGAACCATCAGAGACTTCTACCCTTTTCAATGTAATAAACCCAGACTCGAACCCAGGACCCCTCGCTTACACGGCGAGTGCTGTACCAACTGAGCTAACCGGGCCACCGGGTACCCAATATCACCACACTCCTCCCCCTTTTAACTATTAAGTCTAATGGAAAGCATTATTATAAAAAAATGTTGGTAAATGTCCCTTTCAAAAAATAAATGGCATGTGTACCTTTAAAAAATAAAAATAATAATTATGAAGTGTATATGATAATATCTCCCTTTAAACACCTAAGTTGTAAGTGAAGATGTAGGAAGTGTCCCTTAAAAAAAGTATTATAGGAAGTGTCCCTTTAAAAAATAAATGTTTGAAGATGTAGGAAGTGTCCCTTTAAAAAATTATTATAGGAAGTTGCCCTTTAAAAAATTGTTCTTAAGTGTATATATCCCTTTAAAAAAAATAATTGTACTTACCGCAACACAATAAAAGATAAGAAACCTACAATTTCTTTGTTTAATGTTAGCGAGTAAGTGTCCCTTTTAAAAAAAAACTTTTTGAAGTGAATATATCCCTTTTAAAAATAATAATTACTTACCGCAACACAATAAAAGAGAAGAAACCGACAATTTCTTTCGTTTAGTGTTTGCGAGTAAGTGTCCCTTTAAAAAAAATAATTCTCAAGTGTATATATCTCTTCTTTTTTTTAAAAAAAATTTACTTACCGCAACACAATAAAAGAGCAGAAACCGACAATTTCTTTCGTTTAGTGTTTGCGAGTAAGTGTCCCTTTAAAAAAAAAAAATTTCAAGTGTATATATTCTCTTCTTTTTTTTAATTTTTTTTTAAAAAGTTTACTTACCGCAACACATTAAAAGAGAAGAAATCGACAATTTCTTTCTTTAGTGTGAGCGAGTAAGTGTCTCTTTAAAACAAATTAAATCTTGAATACTTTGTACCCTTTCTAGAGAATATATCACCTTTAAAAAAAAATGTACTTACCGCAACACACCAAAAGAGAAGAAACCGACAATCTCTTTCGTTTAGTGTGAGCGAGTAAGTGTCGCTTTTAAAAAAAAAAAATCGAAGTCAATATATCCCTTTAAGAGCAATGCAAGAGTAAAGTGCTCTGTAATAAAAAAATAATAATGATAATTTTATTTTAGAGTTTAAAGATTTCTTTTTAAGTTTATCATATAATAATTTTGAACTCTAAAGATTTCTATGCATTAAATTATATGTTTTTCCTTTGATTAATCGTTGTTTTTATTTCGATTTTGATGTTCCGGTTTGCAAAACGGATGTTTACAATTTGCAATGCCTTGTGGTCTCAAATACATATCACTGCGCATGCTTCCAAGTTGAGCAAGCCGGATATGGTATGGCTGCCTTCCCGCCAAATTGCGTTTACCGCAACACAATAAAAGATAAAAACCGACAGTTTTTTCTCTTTTAGAGTGCTAACGGACATAAAAATGTCATAAAATGACATACAACAGTTGTTTACAACAGTTGTCTACCGAATTAATCGGCAACAGACTACTTGGTGTGTACAACACAGTCCACCAGTCAATTAGTCCAAATCGCCCTCTGTTGACTGTTTTTAATGTGGTAGTGTTACATTTTCGGTCACTTGTATATTGCAGTTGAAGTGTTTCTTGAAATCTCGTCATTAAAACAACTTATTCATAATGTTGCTAAAGCATCATCTACGTAGATTGACTCTTTTGATAGGTGATAGACGAGGTCTTTATCCTAGACGTTTAACCAATTTTACTGTAAAACGTAAAAGTATTTATGTGTGATTCTTTTAAAATCTTGCATATACATGTATATGAATATTAATATGATATATATGTATCCGCTTCAAAATTTAATCTTAAAAATTGGTATCTTTTTACTCTGAGAAAGATTTTTACTTAACTATTGAACTTATTGATAAAAACCGAGTAACACAAATTGTATGACCCGAAGATGGCATATGGCGGTGGACATGGAGTATCTTTATTCCCCATGTCGTACGGCGTATGGTCCCAGTATCTAATAAAATTAAATGCCCCGAAGAGCGAAATAAACATAATGGAATTTAGTTGGGAGCACCGGTTATGAAGCCTGCATATCACAAGTAACAGTCAAAAGACTAAATCAAAAAGCAGACAACATATCCTCTAAGTGGTTAAACAATACCCAAAGCCTTTAATCGGCCGGAGTAGTGGAACCACTGAATCGAAAATTAAGTAAGAAAACAAAAAAAAAATTAAAAAGTACCACCGATAATTAAATATAAGTATCGGGCTCAGCGATCTCCAAGGATCGAATGAATAACAGTACTGATTGGAAAGAAATATAAAAAGATCGGACAGGGAAAGTAGCATTAAAGGAGGACAGTCAACCACAAAACACAGAAACAAACACGCAAACAGACAAACAAGAAGGAAAAAGCAATAATAAATGCAAACGACATCACAAACACAAAAGGGTTGACAATAGGGCTACCGCCTTGGCACGGTCAGTGGCAAAGTAGACCACTGGGGGTTTAAACCGGTTCTCAAACCTCACACTTACCCTACTGTCATCCCATTAAAACAGGACAGTGTAAATAAAGAAATCCCCGCCATGATCTAATCTCTAACCAACAAGGCAGCATCAATAGGCTATATAAGTAAAACAAAAATATGCTCGTGTAAATATAATGCAGAAAAAACAATAGCCTAGAAAGCCACAATGAAGGTACTCAATGACTTGGCAGAAGCAGAGCAGTAAGAGAAAAAACATTAAGGGCACGACAAGAAAGGTCATGGACAAACATCAAACGCCACCGTCCCAACGGGCTTTAGGTAGGCGTCATCATAGGATCCACAGCCTGTCCGGTCATCGTACAATTAAAGAGGAAAGCATAGTAACGAACTGTAAAAGGGTCCACCACCAAGCATGCAGTACGTTGCAAAATGATAGGGTCATAACCTCTTTTGATAAACTTTTTAACAAGCCGAAAAACGCAAAGGCGTCAAAAAATGTGTTATTAAATAAAACAACACACATGATAAATACAAACACATTTTATTCACAGCACAGGAAGCTCACCATACAGCGAAAGTTATCAGATCTAACAAACACATGCTAAAAAGCTATGCAAGTAATACAAATGTTTGTTTGCATAGGATGACAAAAGGTACATATTAAACTATAGGCAAAAATACGCAAGCATATAAATAGTGGCTGGGGAATAAATCTAGTTAGCCGCGATGAGGATGATTGCCCTGTTTCTTCCGACTTTGTTCGATCTCTTTAGACATATTCTGAAGAGTTGAATATATACTTCGACACTTCAAATGCATTTGATCTTGTTTTATTATCATGTTGGAATATTACCCTTCGAGCCTGGAGCATGCGTAACAGTTTTTTAGGTTTATTGCCCACATCCGTGTTAGGGTTCCTACACTAGAAAGCATTAACGACAGTCATTTCACGGTCATTTTACGAAGGTTTGGAATATTCTTGGTTTGCTAATTTTGTTTACTGACTGGAAACTAGCTGCGAGTATTATAGAAACTGGCGAGGTCTGGCGAGGTTTTCCCCTAGGAGTTTGCATAATGATATGTAGGGTCCTATAGAAACCACAGCGTCCGAACGCAATGGCATCGTAGGTCCGCACTGTACTGCAAACAAGGACTTGAAACTACAATGAAAGAGACAAAAAACAACAGAAAGGGTGTGGTAAAGACAGGGTTACCGACTTGGAACGGTCAGTAGACAATAAGGCCTACTGGTTAGCTTGAATCGATTTTATATACGCACAATCCTCGCTATTATCCTGTCCTCAGCGCCCAAATAGACAAGACAGTGTAAACAAAACTACATCCCATAAAAAGGAAATCTCTAACAATAAAGTCCACATCCAGAGAAACTAACTAAAGATATACATACAAAATAATAAACATCTCAGGATGTATCCAGAAATTGTTTGAAATGTGTTGGCTGGCTTCGAAAGCAATATGATATTCTGGTTTGAAACTGACCCGAATTTCCTCTGATCAGTTTTCTAAAACAGTTTAAAATTTGATTTGCAAGCTGCGGAAAGCAAATTTGATGGTTTTGTTCATGTGGGGACCGCAGGGGAAAACTACGCCAGAACCACCAGTTTATAAACTACTCACGTTTCTAAGACAGCGCCATGTAGATGTCAAAACGAGGATTATGGGAAGTTTAAAAAATACTACACATAATATTAAAGCGACGATAAATACAACTGAAAATACAATAATGAAAGTATAAAATAGGGAGACTGACGAACATGGTGAGTTCTGCTGCCTTTGAGATTTATCCAGCCAATATGTGCCATATGGACACTCATCCAAACACATGTTATCATAAATTACTGTATTACATTTATACCGATATATGCAATTATTGCCATTTAGTAATTTGTTGTCACCACACTTCTGTACACATATGCCATCGTCTATACGCGGACGATCAGATGGACATTTTGAAACACAAACGTCTCCGTATCTCGCTTTATTTCCACTACAACTTTGTGAACATTGGTTATTATCATAAAACGTGCCGTTTGGACATGTTTGTACACATTCTTGATTAGGGCCTGATACATACTCTGCCCCTTCAGGACACACATCGACACACACGCCGTTATGTGACACCTTAGGGCATTGCTGTACACATACATCATTTGATACGTATGTTCCTAATGGACACTTGTCTAGACAGTACTTACTCGTTTTGCCGAAATCTTCCCCATGTTCGATCAGCAGTGTATCATTTGGACACGCCGATATGCATATGTCCTTGTAAATAAAATGCTCACAGTGAATACATGTATTATTATCTTCAATAACAGAACCATTTGGACACTTTTCCAAGCATAGGTAATAACCCGGTTTTGTGTCGACAATTAAATTATATTCCATGGCTTTATCAGCAGGGCATTTCTTAACGCAGATACTTTGCGATCCATTTCTGTAGAGATATAATCCCGTTGAACATTGCCTAACACATGTACCGTTTTGATATTTCATCCCGAAAGGACATTCCAACGTACATGTTATCTGGGAATTTAATTCATATCGAATATAGGAATTGTTCGGGCAATTCTCCATGCATACCTGATTCAAACTTACGTGTTCCTTAAAACATCGAGAAAGGCACGTGCCGTTATATGAATACGGATGACCAAACGGACAATTATCTGTACATTGTACGCCCAAAATCCTCTCATTTCGCACGCGTTCATATGTATTGCTCGATGAGTTTGGGCAAGCTGATACACATTCGTCGTCGTTTATATATTGGGCTGGTTCAGGGCATGCGTTAACGCATGTGAAGTTAAAGTCTAACGTATCTTCAGGACAAGACGGCACACATACTTGAACGCGTTTAAAACTCAATCCAGTGGTGATAACAGTTTGTGAAATGTATTTGTGTGTTTCAGGGCATTCATCCTGGCATTGATCGTTAACCACGACTCTATCGCCGCAATGAAACGTGCACACTGTTCCATTTCGAAACGTATTTCTTGGGCATTCAAAGACGCAACCAGCATCTGTGCAGAAGGGCTTGTCTGTTGGACACACATTTTCATTTTCGCAGTTCAATCCATTGATGCCATTCTGTTAAATATCAAAACAAACAATAATTACAAGATAAATAGAAACAACGTATGCTACACCAAGCACCACGAAAGGGGTAACAACTTGGAATAGCCAGTGGTTAAATTAAACTAAGTTCTAGGGTGCACCCAATTTCAACCCTTTTATTTTATAGTCTACCTGTATACAGTGTTACGGGTATAATGTAACAAGAAAAGGACCATCAATACGAACGTTTGAAATATAATCAACAAATATATTCAAATAGTACAATAAAACATATTCACTTACAGAATGCACATAAATGCAGAACGTAAATTAGATGCAGTATATCTTTTAGTATAATCTCAATCTTAATACTATTTTCAAGTGATCCCTTAAATTTAAATTGTCAAGTGTTTTTTTAATCCAAATGGCAAGTTCCATTTAATCCAAATTTGATTTTAAGTATTTCCTGGTTTATTTCTCTGATTTCCTGGTTTAGTTCTACACAATGTCAATATTCCAATGTCACTTGCACTATAGATGCTAACAGTAATTATTAATATAAATCCTCTCACAATATATGTTTCAATTCGAAACATCCAATATATAAATTCACAATGTCTCTTTTAATTTAACCAAATACCGAATAAACTGATATACTGTCATAGAATCATGTAGAAGTTTCTTTTCCAGAACAACTTAAACATCTTTCCAAAACATAAACAAGGTATTTATTTAAATGACATTGAATGACAAAATCAATACTAAACAAGGACATCCAACATCGTAATGTTACCTCCGACTGTTTATCACCACCATCATATTTATTGTTGATTTTCTAATTCAAGGTCATTTAAATACATATCATATTTATGTTTATATTGATGTTACTTCCTTATTTTGAATGTACTGTTACAGAGAGTTCTATGACAGTATATAAACAAGACATTTAAATATTGAAAGTTAAAATATATATTACGAGCGGATGTATATCAAAACTTATTGTGCACATCTATAGTAAAGACGATATTAAGATTATTTGAAATATAGTGGAGAACTAAACCAGTAAATACTATAAATACATTTGGATTAAAGGGACACGTGACAAGTTCGATTAAAGGGACACTCGACACTATCATAAGGACCTCATTCTAAAATTTGATTTTAAAGAAATACTGGATCTTATTTCTGTGTATTCTGTACGTTAATATTTTTCATTGTAATAGTTGAACACATGTGTTGATTATATTTAAAAAACAATCTTGTTGCTGGCTTTGCATTTTCTTTCCCGTTACACGTTACACGTAACAGTAAATAAAAAACGTCATAGGTAACAACAGGTACGATGTGCATTATTAGATACGTATACGTAAATGGTGTTCTGCGTAAACTTGATATCTTAAATACCCATTTCGTCATGAGATGGAGAACATGAAATTACAAGGAAAGATATGCCTACATAGGGGCATACACATAAACATATAGTATGTAATGTAGTAGAATTGGCCTATGTCATTTAGGGTATATTAGCATACCATAAAGGGAAGTAATATCCTATGTTATTTCACTTGCCTTTGACATGCTACAGGTTATTATTTGCATTTGCAGGCATTGTTTCTTTCTTTATTTAAAGGGAATATGTCATTTATTGATTTACTGGCTATGATATTCGTTTAGAGTATACTATTTAGCACCATTGTCTTTATATTAGTACCAGGTATATTTGCCTTAATTGTTCTGTTCATAATCGCCAAAGAATAATGCGTACGTATGTGTCCATAAGGACACTGTTAGTGTGTATTCTAGTCCTGATAGGTATCCAATCCCCTCTACGGTCCTATCTCTCAGATTCAGGACGAAACCTCGTTAGAGGTTCCTGATTACTAAATTAGTAAAGTTATAATTAAGTTATTTACACTCAGATTATCGGGAGCAAATCTCGTTAGAGATTCCTGTTAATCAAGTCCACATAGGGTAGTCCGTAGAAGCAACTTCAAGTTATCAGGGGGGAAAACCTCGTTAGAGGTTCCTGATTACTAAATTAGTAAAATTATAATTAAGTTAATAACACTCAGATTATCGGGAGCAAATCTCGTAAGAGATTCCTGTTAATCAAGTCCACATAGGGTAGTCCGTAGAAGCAACTTCAAGTTATCAGGGGGAAACTGTTAACTGGTATGATCAGGTTATATATTTGAGTAGGAAATATCGATCTAAAGTTCTGTTAAATTAGTGCTGGAATATATTATGGATTCGTTTTCATATTTTAGAGGTTAATAACATTTGTTCCAGTATATTTGCGACTTTTATGTTTCCTGAAGTGCAACAGTCCAGACCCCGTGTAAGAACCTGGGGAGAAAGTAGCCTCTCCATTGGGGATAACACCGCCGTGCCCGATTGCTATCCAGTGACCAGACACGATGTTGTTAATATTTGGCATAAATGGTCGTGGACTAGTAATGCCAGTGCGTTCGTTTATACACATGCACAAAACGGCTACATTATATACAAGAAAAACTTCATGCAAAGCATCAATTCGGCGCCAAAATTTTGAAGAATTAAAACATACGTTATTAAATAACAGTACACGTGTTTATCAGTTATTTATCTTATCATCAGTACTAAACCTTGGTATATTTAGTGGTCATGGACATAATATTAACAAACGTTGCTATGTTGACTTGGTTAAATGTATTTTGAATTAACTAGGTCATTCAGACAATTTTCCAAACGGTTTCGTTGCAGGACTTTCCTTAAAATGTGTTAAATGAATTGACTGCATTAGGTTTAAATAAATAGTTTATGGAAAGATAAGGTGATGAATGCCGAGTGGTTACAAAGTCGTTGTTGAAACATTTGGAGAGAAAGCTAAGTAAGCCAAGAATTAATGGACAATGCACTTCACATATCTGTTTGAATTGTTAACGTCGTTTTTATGCCATGAAGGGCCAACAGACGATCAGTTTTAGACTAATTGTTTTTGTTTTGTTATTAAACCTAGTACTGTATCACATGAACCATCTATACAGGTAACTGATAATCTACTCATTTGAAGTTTTAAGTTGGGGTTCCGGGTGTCTGACCATAGTAGCGGTTTCAAACTGTCTCGTGGTAGTGACATGCCCAGTTAGTACACAAGCCACTGGTTTTTTTCTTATCCCCAGCGTTTTTTTCCGTTTGCTACTGTTTTGTTGCATATTCTATAGTTTTGTCGTGAACTGTGTATTAACCAGTCAACACAATTGCTGTATATAGTTAACCAGTTCCTATATAGAGTATATATAGTATACAGTAGTAGCTGTATATAGTTAACCAGTTCCTATATAGAGTATATATAGTATACAGTAGTAAAGTTTATATATACGTTAATTTGTATAAACGTATCTTGTGTAATATTTGATAATATTATGAGGTAATACACACGCCTACTGTGGCGCTGTTTCTTTTAAAAATAAAAAAAACAGCAAAATACCTAGAGATATTTAGGAGACGTGTGTATTATGTATCTTGTATGATTTCACTCGGGAAGACAATATCCCGATTTGCAATAGCGCTTTCGACCTAAAAAGGTCTTCTTCAGTTGCAATGAAATCCTAAATTATTTGTATTATCAATGACAATATGTTTATTGTCTTAGTATGTTGTGTAGGAGAATCCCTTATTTTGAATATTTCAAAATATATCGGACCGTCTAGTTCACAGTTGGCACTCGCTGTGGTACTGGTATATAGGGATATCCCGTATTCTCGGCAGTTATTACGGTATGTTCCGTAATCTGGCAAGTTTATATAGTACCTTTAACAGTGAGATATACCATTTAGCATGTATTTCATTATATCGTGTATTACTACTTATCTGTGTAGCGTGTACGATCGTGTGTTACACTGTAAGGTCGTGTACGCACTGACATGCAAACTGATATCCCGTTCTGAGGGGATACGATGTCTATAGTACGGATCTCCAAATCCTCAGCTAGCGATTTACGTTAGTAAAGTAAGGCAATCTATATGTGTCATATGTTGTCTATTTCTTTTGGTGTCTCCACTTTTTGTATAGATGAGTATACTTTAAGTATACATGGGTAAGGCTAGATCGGGTTGATACCGTCTATATTGTCTTACAGTTACTGTTTATGAGTGTATGTATTGGAGAATACACTCAAAGGCACTCTACGGCGTGATGCCGTTAAGAGTCTGGTTGAGTCCAGAAATAAGATCAGATCGGGTTGATACCGTCTAGTTTGTCTTATTCAGCCTTCAATTTTGACCAAAGAGAATAGAGAGTATATAGGGGTAAGACCAGATCGGGTTGATACCGTCTGTATTGTCTTACAGTTATATGTTTATGAGTGTATGTATAGAAGAATACACTCAAAGGCACTCTCCGGCTTAATGGCGTTAAGAGTCTGGTTTAGTCCAGATATAAGATCAGATCGGGTTGATACCGTCTAGTTCGTCTTATAACGCCTTTAATTTAACCAAAGAGAACAAATAAAGATCGAGTTATACAGTATTTTCAGAGCTGAAAATATACGTGTAACTCAGTCGATGTATAGACAGAAAATGAAATTAACATAAAATAAACAAAGTGAAAGTCTATGATGTATTATAGAATAATTTGGAAGGAGTGTGTACATTTATGCATGTAAGTTAAGACGAGAGTCCATAGAGAGTATGATTTCGCTGATCTGGCTGAAAAAATTGTAAATGTGCAATGTAGATTTTTGGCACATTAAAGGTTTTACCAGAAGTTGAACTTAGTGATATAGTTAATGACCTGAACAACCTGATTAAATAAACTGGAGAGAAGTTGATTAATACCAGGATGCTACACATGAAGTTTCATTTAAATCAGACTGTTTGTTTCTTTAAGGTTATACATAAGTTAATTTTATAACGTAGTAAATGACATGATCCACCCAATTTGAACAAACTTGAAAGGTCAATGCTAAGATGCTTAACATAATGTTTCATGAATATTTCAGTGTCGGTAACTGAGAAGAAGACAGATGGATGACAGCCTATGGTAAAGCTGATCTTGCACAAGCCAGTTCAGCTTAGAAAACAATATAAAATGCAGTGTCCAATCTAGGATCTAAAAAGCAGGGGGGATTTTCCCCCCTTCCTCTAAAAATGTGGGGGGATTTTCAAAAGTAAAGGGGGATGGGTTCAAACAAATCTATTACACCCTTTTCATAACACCACTTCGACTGGAAGTCGCATAATTTTGAATATTTTTGATTCCGAGTCTGCGCTCATAAATCTACTTTCGTTTTCAATACATTTGTCTGCATTTGACAGTCAAAATGAAGCATTACAAAATTAGCGATTTCCCGTAAACGAAATTTAAATGCCAAAACTTTCCAATATATCATCGTATTTTCTCATTTCTTAGCAACATTTAATGTAATTTGCCAATAATAATTAATCAAAACGATTTAAAAACGAGAACAATGTGAAAACATTTGAAACGCAGATATAACGATCGATAAATTTCGTTAAATTTTTCTAAAATTCGTATTACGCATTTAACCATTTGATTTTATAAGGGAGATAAGCACGCGGTTAACAATCAATTTGGAACACTCGGATTCGATCGCCAAAATACAGGGAGACATCGTTTTAATGAAATGATTTTGTTTAATTTTTGAATTATTGGTGCATCATTTCTTACAGAAATTCAAGAAATCGCTAAGCAGTTTTATCTCTTGTGTTTTATATCTTATTCTGGTGCGTTTTATAGCATGCTTTAAATGCCATTTAAACATTTTTAATTACAATCCAAACATACTCAACTATCAGTCCTTTTGATTCCCAATGCCTAAGGTCAAAGTACTACCACAGTATGTCCGGCGCCCTCAAGGGGCGCCGAACAATAAAGATAACACGTCATGAACTCACCAGGGATGACGCTATAACACTATTGATTCCATGTAAAGATAACAGTATGGGGAGACCTTTTTCGGTCTCCACACTTCAAAAACAATACTATTGTTACAAGATAAGTAGATTTAAAAGTCGAGCAAAAATGTTGCATTCACGTACCTGGATTAGCATTAAAAATGCAAATGTCCATAATTGATTTGTCATGTTGCTAACATAAATACATTTTATAAAATTAAACATTAATTCCTGTCATGTGTGTATAGGCAACTCCGTTTTGAAACAATACACAGTGCAACGCTAAACACTTCACCGGATAAGAATAAAGGTTTATTGGTTATTTAATGTTCATATTACATACGACAGGTATATCGTCCTCGCGCTAAAAGTGAAGCCCGTTCCTTTTTTTATTTACTCATTTATACAAGGTATGTATTAGCATGATTTATCTCGTATTAAGTTCTTAATATTGTGATTGATGTTTATAAAAATACACATCAGTTTTCGACAAACTTTAAATCTAACATATTGTATAATCATACACAATGAGAACGTGACAACGGCGTTATTGGCTGCATTCCAAAGTAATATATGCATACGAATTATAAAACGCCAATAGTTTACATGGATAACACTAAGCGAACGTGTTTACGTTATAGGAATATAAGGATATGTTGCGAAGTCATCAAAAGGTATTGTCATTCCTTGTCCATTGCCACTGTAGGTAAAGTGCGAATCGAACTTGAGTTTGTAGATATCAACACACTAGTTAGTAGACGGGTTAAGTTGCATCATGGGGTTGAAATGGCAATGAACATGTAAACAAACACAGTATTTGTACGATAGTTCATTTGCTTCAAAAGTTAAGTTACATTTTCTTCACTGCTTTTAACTCTGATAACTTTGACGAAACGTTGCTATATATGTTTCATGTTTATTTCATTGATTACATTAGTCATAGCGAAAACTGTATTGTATATGATGTTATTACATTTAAATATCTTTGTCTAAATGCAGTTCCTTTCATACTTGTTTAATTAAATGATATACTGTAGTAATATGTTCCAAAATAGTTATTTATATTTGTCTTAAATGCTTATTTCACTGAAATCTAGATAAGTTAGTAGATGTATATGCGCTGGTTTGTTGAAGTTATGCACTCGTTTGTCGATGGTATGTTTGGTGTAAGCCCTAGTTCGATTTGGTGACTTTTTAAAACTGCTACTTTTCTTATTTTCTTGTAGTCACGGTATATTCATATTTTCATACACATAAGACTCTAACTGCCAAGCAACAAAGTAACACATACAAAAATAAGTTAAACGTTTTTGCAATCTTATTATGATTCATATGATTTTTTCTACTAATATCGTAGTATGTGTAATACTACAAAGAAACAACGTCTGACTAGAAAATATGTCCATGACACACATCTGCCCCGATTTCGAGCTTTCATGGGTCCTAACGTTATAATCATCTTTCAGTCACATAAAATGGTAATAGGTGAAGATCAACCCATTTACCTATTTTTGGTATGAGCGTGTTGCTCTCGTGAATTCTTAAAACCTCTAAAGCAGTAATTGTGTGAGAAATGGACTAAATGAACAAAGTACTAACAATCGATCAATGTTATTGACATTGATGTAAGCATATCAATTTCGAACATTGAAAGCTATACGGCTTTTGATGTATGAACAAATGGACTTCACCTCAGACGTAAATGTAAAAGTCGAAAGTAAATAAACAAAATGCAAAGGTTAGGACAAGTTCATTCACATAGACATACCTTTGATAGAAACATCTTGCTCTCATGGTGTCTGTGAAATAGACTTAACCAAAAACGTGAATGTAAAAGCTAAAGGTACGTGTACGGACGTACGATTGGACAAGGGTAACACTTACGTGGCGGGGCATAGTTAAATTATACAAAATACTACATGTGTCTTTTACTTCAGAGGTCTAGTGGTAGAGCATTGAACCCTTGACCAAAAGGATTATTCCAATCGTATATCATGACTTTTAAAAATGTATAAAGTGAATGTGTTGTAATAATGATGCTTGTAAAATTCGAGTCTTTGTAATAGCACAGGCTAAATCGGTCAGTTGAAAATAACACCTGTCAGAATACAACTACCAGTTATTGGAAGTTAGAGTATGGAAGAGAGCTGACATTGACATGCTACAAAACAAATAGGGTATGGTTTCATCTCATTGGTTAATTTAAACACCTTGATGGGCTACGCCGATCTCGATGTTTAAATCAACTCAATGAAACCATACTCTATCTATTACCAGTTTGTACAAGCTGTAATAAGTGCCATGCTATAAAATCATATAAATATGATGAACTGTGTCAGATTAACCTTATAGAAAACCTTTCTTGAGTGAAATGTGAATACGTTTTTTAGAAGAAAATAAAATGCTTCTATGAGTGAAGTGATTGCAATGCCAATACTAATCCTTCTGAAATATTGCTTAATTAAGAACTGATGTACAACTTCTCAGCGTTTATATAATTTTAAACGCTGGTAGTGAATTGCAAATTCTATGTGGGCAGTAGATCTTCCTACTTGAAAAATGAAGTTTACTTTGAAATTGGACATTTTTTCCCTTCAGAATGTATCAAGTGAATGTAAATATTACATGTTTAATAAGGAGTTAAAATGATTATTCATTATTGACCAGCCCCTTTAGATGTTATAATTGCCAATATCTGATTATCAAGTAACATGCATAGTAAAATATCTTGCAATAACGTGGATTCACATGGCTTTTTCTAGGACCCGTTCCCAAAGCAAAATAGTGTCTTTTTTACATGTAATGTACTGATACATCCCTTATGTTACTAACTTATCAATATACGTAATATGTTAGTTCCTAATCGTACCTATTAGGCTATTACCTCATCGCAACTTACAAGATGTTGACGTAAACAATTCTCATTTGGCCATTTTATAGATGAAAAGAATCCCAATTTGGTCATTTTTACGACAGAAATTACCCACATTTTCCCTAAAATACCTGGAAAAAGCCATGACTCAGTTATGTATGTACTACCCTTACAGTATAGATTGGCATGAAATAATGTGTGATTTTTTTTAGCATTTTTTATGACATGACCATACATTTTAAGTCTGAATCCAATTTTTTTAATTTCGTGGCTGTTATAACTATTTAAATGTTCAGCTATATAGACTTAAATCATAAGTAACTACAAATGCAAGTTAGGTATTAATAATAATAACCAGCATAATTATTCACAAACAGCATTTAAGACTATTAATCTTAGCAAAGTGCAGTTGTTGCATTGACTTTTTTCAGTGCAATAACTGCGTAAGTGCACTTACGGAGTTGTTGCGTTGAACTTTTCAACGCACAAAGTCACTATGATTTAATTATTATCATTAACTCATTTAAAAATAGTTTTAATTTAAATATCATAAAAGAGTGACCATAGTAAAGGTATATTACACTTAAGTCTAAGGCAGTGTCTTTATATGTACCATTGTTAAGGAAAAATAACAGTTTTTTGTCTCTCCTTTTGCATTTGGTATTAGGACCCATCATGTAATATAATCGCTCACTCACTGACTGACTCACTGACTGACTCACTGACTGACTGCCTGACTGACTCACTGACTCACTGACTCACTGACTCACTGACTCACTGACTGGCTCACTCACTCACTCACTCACTCACTCACTCACTCACTCACTCACTCACTCACTCACTCACTCACTCACTCACTCACTCACTCACTCACTCACTCACTCACTCACTCACTCACTCACTCACTCACTCACTCACTCACTCACTCACTCACTCACTCACTCACTCACTCACTCACTCACTCACTCACTCACTCACTCACTCACTCACTCACTCACTCACTCACTCACTCACTCACTCACTCACTCACTCACTCACTCACTCACTCACTCACTCACTCACTCACTCACTCACTCACTCACTCACTCACTCACTCACTCACTCACTCACTCACTCACTCACTCACTCACTCACTCACTCACTCACTCACTCACTCACTCACTCACTCACTCACTCAGCAACCCACCCACCCACCCACCCAATACCAAAACCCACCCACCCACACACCCAAAACCCACCCACCCACCAACCCACCGGCCCGCCCACTCACTTATGATGAACATGTATTGGTCAATATACACAGTCTGGACATTACAAGCCAGTTAACGTAAATATTGGAACAGACTATAAATACTATAGTTATCTTCTAGTACATTAGGTTTGCATCCACCAATACTAAAAGAGTACATACTACAATACATAATGCAAGACCTAGGTCACAATCGTATCGCATCGTCTCGTATCGTATCGTATCGTATCATATCATATCATATCGTATCGTATCGTATCGTATCGTATCGTGTCATGTCATGTCATGTAATGTGAAATCACGTCAAGTCTAGTCAATTCATGTCATGTCATGATATGTCATGTCATGTCATATCATATAGAAAAGCGTAGCATAGCATAGCATATCGCACCATAGCGTATCATATCATATAATATTGTATTATCACAGCAAAGAAGCTCAAAGGACAACACCATATTGGTTCCAGCACCTTTGAGCGTTCCACTTTATTAGCAATTCCGGATCTAGAAGCAATAGTTAACTTACATATGTTATATTACTTATTCCGTACGTATGCACTTAACGCACTAACCATTGTGTTAACGTTTACAATGATTAAGGACTGACCGACGAGATATGCATGTATTTTTAGATTAGTCATGATTGTTAGTCTCCTACCGGTCGTATACCGGAGGGACTATAGGATTGCACTCCGTCTGCCAGTCTGTGTGTCAGTCTGTCACACTTTGTTTCCGCTAAATAACTTCAGTTAGGAAAGAGGTATTGGAATGAAACTTTATGGGTATGTAGCTTATATTAAAAAGAAAGCTAGGGATTGAATTTGGGTTCACTAGGGTCAAGGTCAAGTTCACTGCTATTACAAATATAAAAACGATCTCTTAATTTCAGTTAATAATGAGAAATTAGAATGAACCTTTATGGGTAGTGAGCTTATAAAAATTAAGCTTTTGATTAAATTTGGGGTCACTGGGGTCAAGGTTAAGGTTACTGTTCCTAAAAATAGAAAAACGGTTTCTGCTCAGTAACTTAGTTAGAAATGAGATATATTAATGAAGCTTTATGGGTAGGTAACTGATATTAAAAGGAAGTTTCGGATTGCATTTGGGGTCACTGGGATCAAGGTCAATGCTACTGTTACTAAACATAAAATAAACTGTTTCTGCTCAATAACTTCAGTTAGAAATGAGATATTGAAATGACACTTCATGGGAAAGCTTTGGATTGCATTTGGGGTCAATGGTGTCAAGGTCAATGTCACTACTAAAGAAATAGTAAACAAACCAGTTAGGAATGAGATATTGGAATGAACTTAATGGGTTGGTAGCTTATATGGAAATGAAGCTTGGGATTGCATTTGGGGTCATTGGGTTCTAGGTCCAGGTCACTGCTACTAAAATAGGAAAACGGTCTCCACTCAATAATTTCAGTTAGAAATGAGATATTGGAATGAAACTTTATAAGTAGGTAGCTTATATGAAAAGAAAACTGAGGTTGTATTTGGGATCACTGGGGTCAAGGTCACTGCTACTAAACATATAAATACGGTTTCCGCTCAATAAAGTCAGTTAGGAATGATAATATATCTAATGAAACTTTATGGGTAGGTAGTTCATATGTTACGATATGCATTTACATGTTCCTGGGCCACGTTATCCAAGGAGAAAATTAATTATCCTCCGAAAAAATGAAATATCACACAATGACCGGTATGGGGGCATTGTGTATTGCATAGCAATACTTCTTCTTGTTTAATTTGGATGTTTCCTGAATTTCCACAGTTTATAAATTTACATCTTTGCTAGGACCAAACCCCAGGTTTTAGGACCCAATCTACGGACAAAAGCACCACACTTTCCTCAAATGTATGTTTTATATGTCTCTATATTTTTAAAATGGTCCCCAAAGGATCGTGAATCGCTAAATGCATTTTTTGGGGTAAAAAAATTGAAAAAAATACAAAACCTGCTGTTTTCTGGAATTATTCAATACAAATACGCTTTAGATGTGTATTCATTATTTTATTTACCCATTTAAGTGTAATGATATATTCCTATGAAGAATAAATAAATAAATGGATAAATATGGGGCTTTTGGCAAAAAATATAGAAAGAGTAAAAAAAACACTAAAACCGCTAATTTTTGGAATAGTTCAATAAAACATTATTTTTTTATCGTATCCCTTATTTTCCTTTTCCGTATTAGGTATAATGATATTTTATACATTTTATTTTATTTTTGAACGGTCTCCAGAGGTTTGTGAATCCTTAGATGTGTTTTTTGGGGAATCAAAATAAAAACAACTAAAACTGCTGATTTCTGTAATAATTCGATACACATTTACTTTAAATACTTATTCGTTACTTTATTTACCCATCAAGTTAAGCATAATGATATATTTGTATGAAATAATAAATAAATAAAGGTATAAATAAGGGTCTTTTGACAAAAAATATTGAGAAAGGAGTATCAATACCTTAAAACTGCTAATTTCTGTAATAATTCAAAAAAGTATGTCTTTAACATATCTCTCATTTTCTTTTACCATATAAGGTATAATGATATTTTATACATTTCGTCTTATTTTTAAAAGTGTTCATAAAGGTTCGTGAATCCCTAAATGTATTTCTGTTTTGGTGAAAATGTTGGAAAAATAACTAAAACTGCTGCTTTCTGAAATAATTCAGATTTTTCTTTTTAAATGCTTATTCATTATTTTATTTACCCATTTAAGTGTATTTATATAATAAATAAATGAAATGAAAAATATGAGTCTTTTGGCAAAAAGGGAGAAAAAAGGGGCAAAAATAAAGTACTAAAACTGCTGATTTCTGGAATAGTTCAATAAAACTTTTTTTCAGCGTATCGTTTATTTTCGTTTACCATATTAGTAATAATGATATTTTATACATTTCGTCGTGTTTTTAAAAGGGTCCCCAAAGGTTTGTAAATCCCTAATTGTATTTTTTAAGGTCTAACAGGTAGAACAAATTATATATCACATTCGTTGTAATGATACCTTTCATGTAATTAATTAATTCAGTAAATAAATAAATAATGATACCTTTCATGTAATTAAATCAATAAAAAAAAAATTAAAAAAATATACAAAAAATAAATAAATCAGTAAATACATAAAAATAAATAAATAAATAAAACTGCTTTATTAATCATTAAATAAACAACATATTTGTATTAGTTTCCGTTATGACTGTGTTTTGTTTAACTATTTTTATAAGAAGTAACCCATCTTATGTTCGGTCTTGAGAGTAACATGAGAGGTGTGGCCTTTACATGCATGGGTGTGTGTATATTAAACCTGCTGTGTCTATGATGTACAAATATGTAGATGTGGTCCTATGTGTAACATGACAGGTATGGCCTGAATCTGTGTGGGAATCTGAATTTTGAAGCCCGCTACTCTATGTTATTTACAATGGGTTGGTGTGTACCTAGTTTAAAGTTATTTATTTCAATCGACTGTGTCGAAAGCTCTTTGAACTTATTTTAATCACTCTCGATGTCTTCCTGGGTAGAACCAGAACTAACCAAATGCAGATAAAGTGTCTTGCTCAGGGACAGAACACAAATGGTTATGGCAGGGGATCGAACCCACGACTTTTCGATCCTGGGTCCAACGCTCAACCATTAGACCACAGCGCTCGATATAAGCCATCTTGGGTGCTGTCCTGGGCGTAACAAGACAGGTGTGGCATGTACATGTATGAGTGTATTTATATTGAAACCTGCTGCCCTGTACAAATGTGTAGGTATGGTCTTAAGAGTAACATTACATGTATGGCCTGTATTGGTATGAGTGTGAGCTACTTGAAGCCTTCTGACTGTATATGTTAGTCTGTATAATATGAGTGTGAGTAGCTGAAAGCCTTCTAACACTATGTGCATGTATTGTACATAACATAGCTTCAGAAGTCTTCAAGTAGCCCAAACTCATACAAATTTAGTAGACGAATCAGTAGAACATAACACCTGGACTAATTGCAAAAAAAAAATAATTATATTTTCTAAAACTATGTATAAATACCTTATCCGAAACAAAAATTAGACAAAATTCCTTCGGTATAAACACATTTAAACGTCCATCGAGATTCGGATAAACTGTGCTATCCGGTTACTATGCCATTACAATTTGCTTATTTCGTATTCTACTCATATACATTTGTAAAGTGAACATATAATGATCCTGGTTTATACATATAATGTGTTTTACTTTCTTGACGATATTTTGACATCTTCTGAGGTAGAAAATATATTAAGTAAATCTACATTTCTTACCGAAATAAGCAATTTTATTGAAAAATCGCGTTTCTTCCCCAGTTTCGTACCTTGTTTCGCAACAATGTCATTCACATTTACATATCGGTGTATCTTTCCAAATTCATCAACATAGTTATCATTATGTCATGCTACTCTGACCGGCGCATTTATAATTTATTGAGCTCGAACGATACATTTTCCGTGACTCATAAAAGGACTGGAGGCGATCTGGAGTAATTGGTGCAAAAATACAAGAGAAAACAATCAAAATGTGAAATTTGCACGGTCATTCAATAAGATGTATATTAGGTTCGGTTAAATTATTATTTATAAAAACATGTTTTTTGGTTGAAAATAGTGACTGCTCGGTTTATTTTTGTTGTTAAATCATCAGTATTGATTCATATGTGGTTCATATTGCTAGCTGTTGTACACACTATTAAATGAAAGTATATTTAGATCACAAAACAAGAATTTAATATAGGTTTAAAGCGTCATATGAATTAACATTAATGATTTATGCACCAAAAACTAGCCGAGTCGTCGAGTTTTCCCGATCAAACTATTAAGTTATTTTATGGGACCTAGTTTAGTGTATGTGTGCACTAAATATGCAGAGCTGAAACACATTTATGATGGTTTTATTCGTATATAGTTTGACAACTATTATTCTCCAGATCGCATCAAGCCCCTTTAATTGAATGTTGTCTAACGGCTCATCAGCACAACATAGTTTTTTTTAATTGCCCCAGAGAGAGGGAAATAATACATAGGAATCCGAGAATCTGCCCTACTATATTCTTTATGGTTATTAAACAGAGAATAGACTCCTATATACCAGACCACCCGGTTTACGACCCGATCCGACGGTTGAGGATAAGGGAAAGTGTATTGCCCAATAACACACTGACAAAACTAAATGACGCCGATGAGGCTTGAGCCCGGTCTTCCATTTCAAGCCACCGTGTTGTCCACCGGGGGCACGATAAAACATATAGTGAACACTGTCGTGTCAAAAATCTTGAACTGACGAACTCCGAATTAATGGTTGCGAGGGGATACATATGGTTTCCAAGTAGCGCATTGATATTGTTGTTGCGTAGCCAGGTCGGTCTGTGCACAAAGTGAGTAGAGTGTCATAAATAGGTACAAGTAAATATATAGTTGTATAATCTCGACACAGATGGTCAGTCAAAGAGAGGCGCTGAACGAGCTCTTCGTTCCGAAAACGCTGTTAACAACCTAGCCCTGCGTTAAACAAACGAACGCAGTATTCATCATTCGAACCCAGTCTTGCATTCTACATTCGAACTTAGCCCTATTTTCAACATTCAAACCTAGGGATGCATTTAACATTTTAACATCCGAACACAGTCCTGCTTTTAACATTCGAACCAAGTCTTGCGCTTAACATTCAAAGGAAACCCTGCATTCAAGGTTTGATCTCAGCCCTGCGTTAAACATTCGAACTCAGCCCTGCGTTGAACATTCGAACACAATCCTGTATTCAACATTCAAACTCAGACATGCGTTCAACATTTGAACAGAGCCTTGAGTTCAATATTCTTACACAGCCGTGCATTCAACATTCGGACCTATCCCCGCGTTAAACATTCGAACCTTTTTTTTAGGTTTTTGCTAAAAACGGCGGTAATAATAGCCCTGACAATATATGCCGACGAGTAGCACATGGGAGATTATTTAATACCTCAATGCATCATCAGTGCCCTTAACATGAATAATTTCTTCAAACTGTTCCGTGAAAATGCATACGACATAGTTTTACCTTTGATACATGCAGACTTTTCCATTGTGATGTTGGTGGCGGGGTACTTCAATATGCGTTTTTGTCGAAAAAAAAAAAAGTTTTAAAAGACATTTATGTATATTCTGTGTTGAAAGTTGCACTCATTATGATAAATTGTTATTTAAAGTGAAATTTCCAATCCAACCTGTCGTATTTTTAATATATAATAATAATTTTCTTTTGCAATTAGTCCGCAGTTCAACATTTTTTCAGTTTTAATTGTATGTGCACTATAGGCCATACCTATCATGTTACACTACATATTTACAAAGCATTGATACATTGAGATTGAAAGCCACTCATATAAATAGTACCCATACCTGTGATGTGACACTTATGTATACATCGGTGTATACTTACCTTTAAATTGACATGTTTAGCCTATATTTGTATGAGTATGGGCTACTTGAAGCATTCTGACTCTATGTTCCTTACACTAACTGGGTGTGGGCTTACATGTAACCTGACAGGACTGGCATGCATGGTCTATATACGACTCACTGTCTCAGTGTTGTGTCCAATATGGGGTTATGATCTTACATGTATCTCGACAGGAAAGGCCTATATCTGCATAAGTTTGGGCAACTTAAGTCTTCTGTATATAGAAGTATGTTCTTTACAATACGTGGGTATATACCCCAGTGTCACACGACTAGAATGGCATGTATCTATATGAGTGTAGGTAGGTGCAAGCCCACTTCCTCTTGGTTCTGTACACTATGTGAGTGTATGCTTAATTGTAACATAACATGTAAGGTCTGTATCTGTTTGGATGTGGGCAGCTTCTTGAAGCCTTCTGCATCTATGTTCCGTACAATATGTAGGACGTGTTTTTGTATGAGTGTGGCTAGCTTAAAGCCCGCTGCCTCTACGTTCTGTACAGTATGTGTGTGTGTGTGTGTGTGTGTGTGTGTGTGTGTGAGTATGTGTGTGTGTGCAACTTGAAGCATTCTGCATCCTGTGTTATTTTGTGTTAACATGACATTTATGGCGTGTATCTGTTTGGGTGTGGGCAACTTGAAGCCCAATGCCTCTTTGTTTCGTACAACACGTGGGTATATGCATTTGTTAACTGATAGGTATGACCTATATCTGTTTGAGCTAGTGCAACTTAAAGTCCACTGTCACTATGTTCCTTTGAACAATATGTGGGTATATACTTTCTTGTAAAAAGACAGGTATGGCCAGTATTTGAAGGAGTGTGGGTAACTTGAAGCACGCTGCATCTACTTTCTGTACCCTACGTAGGTATGGGCAACTTGAAGCTATGTTCCGCGCAATACGTAGGCATTCTTAAATGTTAACATGACATGTATGGCTGTTTGTGTGACTTGAAACACACTGCATTTGTGTTCCGTACAATACATGGGGTATATCCGTAAATGTAACATGAAAGGTAATGGCTGTATCTGTATGGGTGTGGGTAATTTGAGCCCCATTCCTCTATGTTCTGAACACTCTTATGTGTTATAAGTATGGCCTGTATGAGATTGTATGGGTGTGAGCAATTTGAAGCCCGCTGTCCTATGGTCTGCAAATATGTGGGTGAATACTTGCATTACAGATGTATCATAATGCAGTCTTCAGACTTTTACTATGATAAATAGGAGTCTTAACCTAAAAAAACAACAACATTTAATATATTATAGAGGAGCTTAAATCTAAACAAAAAATAAAATAAAACATTTCTCCGTGTAAATGGGCTTTGAGTTAGGCTATAATTATGAAAGGAATGTGCTAAACATAGTACCATGGGGTGGTGTGAGGGGGACATTTTCGCAGTGTGCTAAAAATAGTTAACATGGTGGAAGGGGTGACATTTAATATATTATAGAGGCTTACATCTAAGCCAAAAACAAAATAAAACATTTCATTTACATGTGTAAATCTCCTTTGGGTGAAGCCATAATTAAGAATATATTGCTGTCTTGGAGCATTTCGATGGCGGCCATTTTGAAATGTGTTCAAAATAGTAACAAAATGACCTATGACCTTGGGGACCCTTTTCGATTTTCAAGTTAGACTACCAACTACTATCACAGCAAGTTTGGTGCTTTCGTCCACTCTGTCCACATCCGACCATTTTGGTCCCTAGCTATCTGTGATGCGTAACATAAGTTATTGATTAAATTGATTCTATGCCATTGTGTGATCTGAAATATAATCAATAAACATGCAGGAAACAATATGTGTGAGGAGGCCATTGCTTTACTGGACATAGACACAGATGATGACATTGATGTTTTGGAAGAGACGGCATGTACCACGGGAGACAACTATGCTGTATCTGATGAGATACATAGTTTAAATGAAAACGACGACATACAGACAGTTTTATTGCGAACAAAGGAACACAGGACAGAACTCTGTGCCAAAGGTCCAATATTACCTGAAGGGAAAGAAGCGCATCTGTTTGTGTCTTATAGCAGTAAGGATAGTGTTAAAGTGTTAGCGATTGTAGCTAATCTTGAACAAGAGTTTGGTGTAGGATGCATATTGGCCGATAGAGATTTTGAATCAAATAAAAAGGTACTGACAAGCATAGAGCATGGAATGGAAAGATCGGCTAAGGTTCTTTTATTTCTGTCCAATAACTTCCTGAGGAGCGGATATTGTATGTATGAACGAGATTTGGCGTTTGTGATGTCTTTAGAAAATTCCGAAAATATTATCATCCCTGTACTGTTAGAAGAATGTGAGGTCCCAAGAATGTTTAAAACGCTGACGTATATCGATGCCACAAAAGAAAAACGGAGACTACCCCATCAAATTTTGGAAGCTTTTAATAATCCAGGTAGGTGGCACAGTCTTTAGCTCAATTGGGATGGTGTGTTGTCCGTCGTCCGTCGTCCGTCCGTCGTCCGGTAACTTTTACCTCGTTATTAAGACGATAGGGCCTTCATTTGTCATTTGATCTTTACCAAATTTTAGAAGATAGTTAATATCAATGAAAGCTCTGACAATTTGAAAACCAGCCAGATCGGACCAGTAACAACAAAGTTATGGCCCTTGATTTCGTTAAAAAACTATATTTTGCCGCCTTAAGACGATAGGGCCTTCATTTTCATCTGATATTTACCAAACTTTACCGGATCGTTAATATCAATGAAACTCAGACAAGTTCGAAAACCAGCTAGATGGGACAAGTAACAACCGAGTTATGGCCTTTGATTTATATACAAATGCTATATTTTGCCTCGTTAAGTTGATAGGGCCTTCATTTTTCATTTGATATTTAACACATTTTAACATATTGTTAATGTCAATGAAAGCTCAGACAAGTTTAAAACCAGTCAGATCGAACACGTAACAACGGAGTTATGGTCCTTGATTTAGTTAAAACTGCTATATTTTGCCTCGTTAAGATGATAGGGCCTTCATTTTTCATATCATCTTTACCGAATTGCTAATATCAATGAAACTCAAACAAGTTCGAAACCCAGCTAGATGGGACAAGTAATAACGGAGTTATGGCCCTTGATTTATATGAAAATGCTATATTTTGCCTTGTTAAGACGATAGGGCCTTCATTTTTCATTTGATCTTAAAAAAACTTTAACAGATTGTTAATGTCATTGAAAGCTCAGACAAGTTTAAAACCACCCATATCGAACACGTAACAACGGAGTTATGGCCCTTGATTTAGTTAAAACTGCTTTATTTTGCCTCGTTAAGATGATAGGACCTTCATTTTTCATTCGATCTTTACCAACCTATACCAAATTGTTAATATTAATGAAAGCTCGGACATAGTTGAGAACCAGCTAGATTGGATCAGTAACAACGGAGTTATTGTCCTTGACTTATTTAAAATGCTATATTTTGCCTTGTTAAGACGATAGGACCTTCATTTTTCATTTGATCTTTAACAAAATTTAACAGATTGTTAATGTCAATGAAAGCTCAGACAAGTTTAAAGCCAGCCAGATAGAACTCGTAACAACGGAGTTCTGGCCCTTGATTTTGTTAAAACTGCTATATTTTGCCTCGTTAAGATGATAGTTCCTTCATTTTTTATCCGATCTTTACCAAACTTTACCAGATTGTTAATATCAATGTAAGCTCTAAAAAGTTTGAAAATCTGCTAGATCGAACAAGTAACAGCAGAGTTATGGCCCTTGATTTATTTACAAATGCAATATGTTGTGTTTTTAAGACGATAGGGCCTTCAATTTTCATTCGATCTTTACCAAACTTTATCAGATTGTTATTATCAATGAAAGCTCGGAGAAGTTTGAAAACCAGCTAGATCGAACAAGTAACAACAGAGTTATGGCCCTTGATTTATTTACAAATACTATATGTTGTGTTTTTAACAAAATAGGGCCTTCATTTTTCATTTGATCTTTACCAAACTTTACCAGATTGTTAATATCAATGAAGGCTCGAATAAGTTTGAAAACCAGCTAGACCAAACAAGTAACAGCAGAGTTACGACTCTTGATTTATTTACAAACGCAATATTTATTTTGTATTTTTAATAGATAAGGCCTTCATTTTTTCATTGCGTGGTCCGAGTGTTAATTTTCTTACCCCGTCCAACTCTTTCTCTAAGAAGCAAAAACGGGGTTGGCTCGGGTATGAAATAAAACTTTAATTTCGGCTTATAATGCTTGCATATTGTAAAATTAAAACATTTAATTGGCAATTTTAAACAGGTTAGCGCATTTGTTCAATAAAACATGGTTATAAACGTGTTTTATTGTCGAAATATCCGTTATAAAATCCTGCTAATATAGGCTTTCCCATCGCGTAATGGAATTAAGGCGGGACCACGTAATGATCCGCTCTTTACCAACCTTTACCAGATTGTTAATATCAATGAAAGCTCGAACAAGCTTGAAAATCAGCTACTATGTACCAGTAACAGCGGAGTTATGGCCCTTGATTTAGTTAGAAATGCTATATTTTGCCTCGTTAGAATGATAGGGCTTTCATTTTTCATCCGATCTATACCAAGCCTTATCAGAATTTAATATCAATGAAAGCTTCACAAGTTTGAAAAACAACCAGATTGGACCATTTTCACCTGAGTTATGCTCCTTGATTTGTTCAAATATGCTATTTTTTGGCTTCATTAATACAAAACGGTCTTCATTTGGCAGGATTCCAGTGAAACGTTTCAAGGATGATCAGTACCAAGCCCAGTTGTACATATCGTCACCGTGTTCCGGTTGAATGATTTTGGCGGAGTTATGCCCCTTTAAAGGGTTTAACACACAACCTTTGTCCTGACTAGTTCTCCTGAACCCCTATCCGGATTTAAACGAAACCATTTAGGGATGATCAGTTACAGGTCTAGTTGTGCAAATCATCGCCGTGTTCCGGTTGAATGATTTTTGGCAGAGTTATGGTCCTTTAAAGGTTTATATTTTCTGGACTAGTTCTCCTGAACCCCTCGCCAGATGTCAACGAAACTGTACAGGGATGATCAGCACATTTCTAGTTGTGCATATCATAGTCACATTTTGGTTTACAGATATTTGGTGGAGTTATGGCCCTTTAAAAGTTTTTGATACACAAACATTTTCCGGGTTAGTTCTCCTGAACACCTGTCTGGATTTCAACGAAACTTGACAAGGATGATCAGTATCAAGCCTAGTTGTACATACCTTCGCCATATTCCGGTTGAATGCTTTTTTGCAGTGTTATGGCCCTTTAAATGTTTTAATAGACAAAAATTGTCCAGATCAGTCTCTTCTGAACTCATTGCCGGATTTCAACGAATCTTGGTGGGGATGATCAGTACCGAGTCTAGTTGCACCTGTCATTGTCGTGTACTGGTTGAATGCATTTTGGCAGAGTTTTGACACTTAAAGTTTTTTAATACACTAACTTTCAGGAAATGTTAATACTATTTGTGTTGCCGTTACTTTGAGAAAGGCTTATATACTTCAAGTTTGGCAAGTATCTCTACTAATCAGGCTTACTGAACGAATATGTGCAATGCCATGAACATTGCTTAGTACTTAATTTCATTTATCTGATCATACCATTTCCTTATTGATATTATAATATAATTTAAATCATTGTAGAAAGGTTGTATATTACTGATTATTATAAGTTGTCACAAAGAATGGAAACATCATTGACTGAATTAAATGCATACAAATGTGTCAATAGTGGTTGGAGTAAATTGACTTCTAATTTGAAGCAAAATAGTGAGTTCAAACAGAATTAAGTGCTAAACAGAGCTTTAATTACTCTTCATACAGTAGGGGAGCAGCCTTGATATTTTCACGCATGGGAATGAAAAGTAGTACGTCATCTTTCGGCAACGTCTAATGAAAATTAAATGTGCGCCATTTTGGATTTTTTAAAACACATAATTTGGAAGATTGTGACAATTTGTGATGATGAAATTTCATTTCCGCTTTAAGTGTCGTGATTTTCGGCTGTACCGACTTTTTTTTTAGAAGCTGTACTGCGTGATAAATGCAGACACGCCTTGTAAAATGTCGAAGCGAGGGGCGATAACTCTAAAATATGCCATTTTTAGAATACCTCGACAAGAACTGCTGGAGCGGGTAGTATTGGGAACACTCTCATATGTGGAAAGTGTACGTAACAATCTCTACTGTTCAAGATAGGAGTTGGGGTGGAGAGAAGGAGGGGGAGGTCATCTCAGCTGAGATTTAAAAGGATGCTCCCCATCCACTTCCCATCCCCTACCCCAACTAAAATCATGAAAGCCTGTTTTGAAAACTTTTGCAAGCATACATTTTTAAACAT
This sequence comes from Cyrtodaria siliqua, assembly GCA_037043455.1. Classification (NCBI taxonomy): domain Eukaryota; kingdom Metazoa; phylum Mollusca; class Bivalvia; order Adapedonta; family Hiatellidae; genus Cyrtodaria; species Cyrtodaria siliqua. Next base: position 48,349 of record JAWPHD010006842.1, read on the forward strand.
ATTCAGATAACATATTTGTTGCTGTGTTTTTGACAAGACTGTCCAGTGTCTAATTGTCATCCGCAACTTGGGCGCAGTCGGTAGAGCAGCGGATTTGTAACTGGAGGTGGTGCCACTGAGTTTTGTCGGAGTGTTCTTGAGACACTTTCCTTTAGCCTCGTCCGGGATGGGGACGTAAACCTGGTGGTCCCGCGTAAAGTTCTATCATCCGAGCATGTTAAAGAATCATAGGAATCTATTCGATAATAAGATTAGGGCACGGTTCCCGGATTCCTACGTATCTTTCCCCTCTCTGGGGCGGCTCTAAATAACCTGTACTGTGTTGGTGAGCCGTTAAACAACATTCAATTCATCCGCTACTGCACTCAGCAGTCGATCATATGTACTGTAGCTGTCACATGCTAGTATCATGAATCAACCGTGGAATATATCACCCACACATAAAAGGGTTTGAGGGGATCTTACTTTTAAATATAAAACATTTGTCGGTTGAAACTTAAAATGATTTGTTTTATCAATGAGAAACACTATCGTAATACTTATTCAATGATTCTGATAGTATCGAAGGAAAGTAAAGAAGGCCATTTTTTTACTTTATATTTTTAAAGTTGAATGGTGTTTCATGTCATTATAGCCATATTTCCTGGGTAGAATCAGTACTGTATACTTTCTGCAATGCGTAAGAATCGACACATTCTCACCTACAAGTTGAGCTCCCAGTGGGAATTGAACCCGCAGCGGTGAGAGGTGAAAATGAGAATGTATACAAATATAAAAAGGGCAACCAAACATCTCCATAACTCAATATGCCAATGGGACACGAATGACAGCACTGAAAACAATCTGTGGAAAATTGTACAATGCAAGAATATATGTTCATAAACTAAAAAAGGATAACAATATCGGACAGGGAAAGCAGCATTCAAGAACCACAAAACACAAAAACAAACACGCAAACAGACAAACGAAAAGGCAAAAATAATAAAAAATGCAAACGACATCACAAACACAAAAGGGTTGACAATAGGGCTTCCGCCTTGGAACGGTCAGTGGCAAAGTAGGCCACTGGGGGGTTTAAACCGGTTCTAGAATGCACCAAACCTCACACTAACCCTACTGCCATCCCATTAAAACAGGACAGTGTAAATAAAGAAATCCCCGCCATCATCTAATATCTAACCAACAAGGCAGCATCAATAGGCAATATAAGTAAAACACAAATATGCTCGTGTAAATATAGTACAAAAAAAACAATAGCCTAGAAATCCACAATGAAGGTACTCATTGACTTGGCAGAAGCCAGAGCAGTAAGAGAATACACCATTAAGGGCACGACAAGAAAGATCATGGACAAACATCAAAGTTTATTTTGATGCAAAAACGATATGCTCCTCTTGACATCATGGATAAACATCATGTAAAGTTTCGAAACAATTGGTTAAAAAATGTGGAAGGATATAGACGCACAGATGACTAACACCATATGCCGCCCCAACATTTGATGGAAAACAATAAATAGTTAAGGTACATATTAAGGTCTTAAATATTATCTTTCATGACTCAGTAAAACATTATTATGTAACGAGTCAGATATCGAAGTGAAAACATCCAAAATATAAAGGGCATTACATAAAAAATTAAATTGCATCATACAATAATTGTTTTTATTTATTAAAGGGACACACAACATTTTTGAAGTATGTATCATGCATTAAAATTAACACCTCGATCGATTAATCAAGAATTGATTTTCACTTTACAACCGCTTGTTTAAAAAAATAAAAGATTGCTGCATGTCCCTTTAGTATGCCCACCTCTCAGCCTGTATTGTTTATATGGTGCAAGTCATTTTCAATATATATATATCCATGTATCTGTGTGGGTTTTTTTTGGTGGAGGCAGAACACCCACTTTTCTGGGTAGAACCAGTAATATACACGACCTCCAGCCATCTGTTATTCCACAAACTTTATAATCCAATAAAATTCAGAAAACATCATTTTAATCCAATAAAGAAATTGGGCATGGTCGGTCAGATTGACAGAAACATATTTTTAATTTTAAATTTTCGTATTAGCTCTTATTTTGAGCCACTCCAAATAACTTGTCCAGTTAATGTCGCCATCGATCCACCTCTGTCAACAGTCAGACATGCATGTTGATATGATATTGTGCTGAACTGGTGATCCTGTTACTAAACATATTTTTCTTGAGGTATTGCTGATTTATGATTCATAAAAAAATTATTGTACACCGTGGCGTTATTCTATTCTTGTTCGTTTAAGTATTTCTAATTCTGTTGTTAATGTTGTAAAACGTTATTACATATGTGACTAGACACTTGTATATTGTGATTTCAGTAACATTTTCAGCTAACTCCCAGCATCTCAGGACATCAGGGACTCTGAAAATAAAAATGATACAGATTCTGTTTAACCATACATATGATATTTTTGTTTCAACTTAAATAGGTAACAAGTTGGTGAGTTGAAACAGATGAATAAAAAGTGACTATAGAACCTTTGTTTTTATAAGAATATACATTGAACAAAACATGGTGGGTACATCGACCAGAAAAAACTATATAACGTGACGTTCTAATTTTACTTTAATTTTTAAACATGATCAATGGTGGTTTGAAATATGGGACCAAAATACGGGTATCGCCGGTTACTTTTCTTAGCAGTTTTTCGAGTTTAAAAAAAACTGTTGAGTTTGTTTTTTTGTTATTCATTTTTTTAACAGAGATTCGTCTGTGTTTGAAGACTATAAGTGATATTGATATGGGACTTTTTCTAAAATGATCAGCATGACATGATGTTGGTCCTAATCAAACATCGTTTTGATTCGACGTTAAACATGGCTGCCAGCGGCCATCTTTGTTTACATAGAGTTATATAGTAAAAACTTGTAGCGACTACATCTCTGAAACTACTTGACGGATGTTCATGAAACTTCACAGCAATGTTGCTCTTGATGTCTAGTTGATCCTATAAAAATTTCAGGCTCGTCGAAAATGGCCGCCACGGCTAAAAATAGATTTTTAAAAAATAAGTTTGTAGCGACTACTTCTTGAAAACTATGAGATATTGATATGGGACTTTTTCTAAAATGATCAGCATGACATGATGGTTATCCGAGTCGAACATTATTTTGATTCGACGTTAAACATGGCTGCCAGTGGCCATCTTTGTTTACACAGAGTTACATAATGACAACTTGTAGCGACTACTCCTCTGAAACTACTTGACGGATTTTCATGAAACTTCACACAAATGTTGCTCTTTATGTCTAATTGATCCTAGCAAAATTTCAGGTTGGCCGGAAATTCAAGATGGCCGCCATGGCTAAAAAAAGATTTTCAAAATACAAGTTTGTAGCGACTACTTCTTGAAAACTATAAGTGATATTGATATGTGACTTTTCCTAAAATGATCAGCATGCCATGATGTTGGTCCTTGTCAAAAATCGTCTTGATTCAATGTTAAACATGGCTGTCAGCGGCCACCTTTGTTTACATAGAGTTATATAATGAAAACTTGTAGCGACTACTCCTCTGACATTACTTCACAGATTTGCATGAAACTTCACAGGAATGTTGCTCTTGATGTCTAATTGATCCTAGCATAATTTCAGATCTGCCAGAAATTCAGGATGGCCGCCACAGCTAAAAATAGATTTTTAAAAAATAAGTTTGTAACGACTACTTCTTGAAAACTATCAGTGATATTGATATGGGACTTTTTCTAAAATGATCAGCATGACATGATGGTTATTCGAGTAGAACATTTTTTGATTCGACGTTAAACATGGCTGCAAGTGGCCATCTTTGTTTACATAGAGTTATATAATGAAAACTTGTAGCAACTACTCCTGTGAAACTACTTGATGGATTTTCATGAAACTTCACACGAATGTTGCTCTTGATATCTAATTGATAATAGCAAAATTTCAGGCTGGCCGAAATTCAAGATGACCGCCCTGGCTAAAAATAGATTTTTAAAAAATAAGTTTGTAGCGACTTCTTCTTGAAAACTATAAGAGATATTGATATGGGACTTTTTCTAAAATGATCAGCATGACATGATGGTTATCCAATTCGAACATTATTTTGATTCAATGTTAAACATGGCTGTCAGTGGCCATGTTTGTTTACATAGAGTTATATAATGAAAACTTGTAGCGACTACTCCTCTGAAACTACTTGACGGATTTTCATGAAACATCACAGCAATATTGCTCTTGATGTCTAATTGATCCTAGCAAAATTTCCGGTCTGCCGAAAATTCAATATGGCCGCCACGGCTAAAAATAGATTTTCAAAAAACGAGTTTGTAGCGACTACTTCTTGAAATCAAAATCAATCAGTAGAGCTTCAAGGTCATTGACCTCTTGTTTTTAAAAGAGTACTATAAAATCCGCGCATCTGCACGTGCTCGCAAAATGGGAACTACGTTGCCTCCAACCCCAATTATGTATGTTTGAGTTATGTTTATGATCTTTCTTGTCGTGCCCTTAATGGTTTATTCTCCTACTGCTCTGGCTTCTGCCAAGTCATTGAGTACCTTCATTGTGGCTTTCTAGTCTATTGTTTTTTTTGTATTATATTTACACGAGCATATTTGTGTTTTACTTATATTGCCTGTTGATGTTGCCTTCGTGGTTAGAGATTAGATCATGGCGGGGATTTCTTTATTTACACTGTCGTGTTTTAATGGGATGAAGTAGGGTAAGTGTGAGCTTTGGTGCACCCTAGAACCGGTTTAAAGCCCCAGTGGCCTACTTTGCCACTGACCGTTCCAAGTCGGTAGCCCTATTGTCAACCCTTTTGTGTTTGTGATGTTGTTTGCTTTTATTATTGCTTTTGCCTTCTTGTTTGTCTGTTTGCGTGTTTGTTTTTGTGTTTTGTGGTTGACTGTCCTCCTTGAATGCTACTTTCCCTGTTCGATATTTTTATATTTCTTTTTATGCGGTCCAGGCACGTGAAATGATGGAAAATTGTAATCAAAATACATTGCTTTTTTCAAAAAACTGTGGGAGAAGTTGTCCTATTGAGTTAGTAACAATATCAAACATATTGGGTCCAGGCTCAAGGCTCAAATCTGGTAAAATTTGGTAAAGATCGGATGAAAAACGAAGGTGCTAGAGTGTTAAAAAGTTAACTGACGACGGACAAAAGCTTTGGCCAGTAGAGCTAATTATCACATACGCAATTTTGATGCGCGATGGTATGCGTAATTATCTGGATAGCCTGCTCCACTGCTTGTTTGAGTGAAACAGGACAATGCTATGAAAGTTATATCGTTGGATTGGAAATAACTTAACTAAGAAATCAAATATTGTTCCGATATCATCGGCTCAATACGGTGAAATTGCCGTGTTTAACTCATCATAACTTCAAAAATAATTGACCGATTTAAAAAACTTAGTTACGTTATTTCCAATCCAACGATATAACTTTCTGTTTCTTTCAAACAAGCAGTGGAGCAGTCTATCCAGCAAGGTGAAATCTGTACTGAAAATGAATTTTATTTTTGCCCGAGGGGATTTTGGTATAATAAAATAAATATCACATTCATGAGCGTGTGATAGCAAGAATTTTCACCCCTCGGATATTTATTATCAACCCCGGCTTCGCCTCGGGCGATAATCAAATCCTCAGGCTGACCATTCATATTATCACTCTCTCATGAATGTGATATTTATATATTGTAATAGCGTAGTCAGATTCAGAAAAGATACAAAATCCGTGCTTTTATAAATCAATATTTAAATGTAAGAAAATAATATCAGTTTATGTTACATGTCTTACTTAGGGCTGGTGTAGTTTTTATTTTATATGTAAATGAACTGCCATTTATATTTAACCGGTTGATATTTAACTTGCTTTATTAGATGATGTCCTCCCACTACACTTTGGTCAGGAAAGAAAGAAACGTAAGTCATTCTTACATTTAGAGTTCATCACCACATCCTTATTATTTTGTGATATGGTAACATGATAAAGGTTCGATTTCGCACATTTAATATATCAGTAGGCTGAGACGTTAACAATACAATGTTATTAGTACACATCATTTTAGAATGGTGTTCTAATTGTCAAATAAAAACATGTGTAATAAAAACCCAAAACTGTTATAAAATGTATATAATGTATTCCTGAAGTACAGGATAAATTGAATAATACATGTGTATTTTCATATCACACGCTATATCAGACGTGATACGCCATATCAGCCCGAGAGCTTAAGATCGAGGGCTATGACTTTGTTAAAATTGCAATTTCAGCTCACTCACTACGCCGTTTTCCGGCGAGGAAAAAATGTTAATAATATTTTATGTTGTCCATCGTGATTTATTCATGTGTAAATGATACAAATATTTTTCCCGAAACTTGATTTAAAATGAATGCCATTGAAACTTTCTAATCAAGAAAATAAATGGCCATAAGTGGTTATTTCATCTACGGATTATGATTCTATACCCAATAATCTGGCGCGAAAACAGGTTGGAAGCAGCAATTGACGACAAGCAATACGCGTGACAAATCGTATACAATCGTAACTAATAGAAAATTGAATCTGCTAGGAACCAAATAGGAAAGGAAACATTCGACTATTTACGTTGTTTTTCTTATGACTTTCTGACAATTTATTACTACCGTGTGACAAAGATTTATTGCCCGGCAACTGAATTCGGATTATATGACCAGCTGGGACTATGTTGTGTTGTTTATTGAAAAACAACGTATTTATAGGCAAGTATGTGATAAATAAAGCTTAATATACATTGTCCTGTAATGTCTTTAAGAGAAGTATCTTTTCGGAATTTTGACTATTTTGAGGTTTTGAAAGAAGTTTTTTTCCTGCCGCAAGTGCTGCTGATATATATGCATAATATGGTATTTGTTTGGAGAAATATTTCTTTATTGTCAAATGACGTTGTGCTTGTCCTAACAACGAGTTTTAAATTATGTGTCTTTACCATATAAATGCTATACTCTTTTATTTTATAAGTTTAGATTATTGTCGATCGATAGATATTGTATTTATCATTTATTTTTGTAATGTTATGCATTGGATAGAATTCCTGTCTTTCAATTGTTTTGTTTTGTGTTGATGATTGCTGTCAACCTCTAGCAATGTTCTGAACTTTTCTCACTAAGTATTCGTAAGCGTTAAATTCGTACTTGTCCTTTAAGATCATCAAGCTCAATCTTTGTGGCTTTAAAGTAGAATATCGCTTAAGCCGGTGCTAGGAGATGTGAGAGATGTTGCACCTTTCATTACCTGTCATGAACAGACTCAATAAAACCTACTTTTATCTCTTGTTGGTGTTTGTTGCTTCCAGGGGGATCTCCTTTTCAGTATTTACTGACATTCACACGAGCGTTGGATTAGTGCCGGTGGCGGCCGTAAAAGTTACCCGACTATAAATCAGTAGTGTTATTACTTACTGATCATTTGGGATCATTAAACCCATTATGTGCGGATTTAAAGTAGAATATCGCTTACGTCGGTGCTAGGAGGCATGAAATATGTTGCACCATACATTACCTGTTATGAACAGACTCAATAAAACCGAGTCTGCTACTTGTATCTCTTGTTTGTACTTGCTGCTTCCAAGGGATCCCCTTTTCAGTATGTAGGGATCATCAATCCAAGTATGCTACCTTACTCTCTTGTTTTTGTTTTGTCCAACGGATTCACTTTCCAGTATTTAAGTTTATTCTACCCATTAAAAATGAGATATATGGTCCTATAGAAACCACAGCGTCCAAACGCAGTGGCATCGTAGGTCCGCACTTTACTACAAACAAGGAGCACTATTTAATTAATTATACAATGAAAAGGACAAAATACAACAGAAAGGGTGGTGAAGACAGGGTTACCGACTTGGAATGGTCAGTTAGCAATAAGGCCCATATGTTAGCTTGAATCGATTGATGTGTACACAATCCTCGCACTTATCCTGTATTCAGCGCCCAAATAGACAAGACAGTGTAAACAAAACTACATCCCATCTAAAAGATTTCTCTGACAATAAAGTCCACATCCAGAGAAACTAACAAAAGAAACACTAAGAAGAAGTTGTTGTAAAGCTATATGAAATACACAATAAGAAACATCTCAGGATGTATCCAGATTTGTACTGAACAACCAGAGCATTTGCAGTCAAAGAGAAAACCAATCTAGGGTACGACCAGAAAACCCGAGGGACGAAAGCTCATGCACCTACCTCCCTTGGTCGCGGTTTCAGTAGGTTCAATCATAGAGTTCCAAGCGGTTGTCCAGTCTTCGCAAAAAGGAAAGGTGAAGCGTAGTGGCTGACTGTAGAGGGGTCAATCAATAAACATGCAGTGCGTTGTAATACTAAAGGGTCGTACCCTTTTCTGACGAAATTCCTGATTAATTTTGCAAATTGGTCAGGAAACGCGCAAGATCCTTTTAACTTCCGACGTGTATAGACCACATTTTTAAAAAATAAGGGTTGTGATATTCCTAGTCGCAGAAGTGTTTTGATGTTGGTGTTGTACTTCTTCTGTATGTTTTCGGTGCGGCGGTAGAATTGTGAGAATGATCCACGTAGTTTCTGATAACGAAAACCCTGCTAAAGAAGTTTACTTGTAATAACTTGATATCGATCATGGAATGCTATAACATCATTACAAGCTCTAGCAAAAAGAATGAGCTGTGAGATATAGGCACCGTATGATGTACCACGAGGTACATCCCCATCGAGGTGTGGGTAGTTAACGATGTCAAAGTTGTGTAAAAGTAAAAAACCCAATGACTGAAACAAGCACAACAATGAAGATGTGTGCTACTAATAATAGAGTATGAAAGGAGAAATTAAGAAATCTGCGAGCACGATAAATATAAAAATATTGCCGACTTAATTTGACTGAGACATTTCATGAACGGAAGTGACATATTCACGACCTCTACTTGCACTTCTCCTCTTTTACCCATAAGGTGGTTGGAGTTGCAATGAATGTATTTGACTGTTTTTGAATGCACACGTATTTTATTTATTTTTTTAATTGTATTCATCAATTTAAAGAGGATCCGTTGATTCCAAACGTAATAGCCGAGACTTATTTTATTTACAGTTGAAAATGGCTTCTGTATTGAAGTGGAATGTAAAGCAGATACTACTTGCTGTGGTAGGCCAGCTGAGATGAGTATTAATATAGACGAAATTGTCGTCAAAGAGATTCGCAAATCTAAAATCAAGGTATAGTACTGGTACTTTATAATCATCCTAATGCCTTTAAATATAAATACTGAAAAGGGGATCCATTGGAAGCAACAAAAACAAATAAAGACAAAAGTAGCAGACTCGTTTTATTGAGTCTGTTCATGAGAGGTAATGTAAGTGCAACACCTCTCACGCCTCCTAACACCGGCTTAAGCGATATTCTACTTTAAAGCCACAAATACTGGGCTTGATGATCCCAAAAGGATCAGTAGGTAATAACACTACTGATTTGTACCGATATGTGTACTAATTAGACATGTTCAAAACACTTGTGCTCAGTTTTCTGTGGTAGTGTTTGGTGCTTATCTTACATCTTAACTTGTCGTACCCTTAATGATTTGTTCTATTGTTTATCTGACTTTTGCCAAGTCATTGAGTACTTGCTTTGTGGCTTTCGATGCGTTTGTCTATTGTTTTATATTCATATATACGTATTCATATATGTGTTGTATTTATATTTCCTAATAATGTTAGAATATAACTGGCGGGAATATCTTTAATTTGACTCGTTTCTTTGGAAAGGTCGCTTATAGTTTAAACCAGGTTCTAGGTTACATCAAGTATCACTCTTTCCCTTTTGTCATCAATAAAACGGGACATTCTAAATGAAAATATCTAGTCTATGTCTATTGACAATGATAAAAAAACAGTTTCTCATTAACAGTAATTATAAATTGGCAAGTGAATTCCTAACTAACTCAAAGCACTGCTTTAAACAGTTCAATGATTTTCTAAAACGAATTTTAATGTTCTCTTATGTTCTTTAGCTATCGATATTTTCGTGAGACGTTGTTATCGATTCCTGACAGCAATAATTGAAAAAAGACGCGAGTTCATCTTTCAAACGGATGCTATATTTATTAAGCATCATATATTCAATACATTCAAGTACGTTAATCAAAACAATCATACCGTATATCATTTAATAAAATGGAATTCAATTGCATATTTATATTTTTATACACAACTATTTTATATTAAAACTATTTACATTAATATTACTGAAATATCGCCACATAGGTCTTCTTAATTTAACTTACCTGCAATTGAGAATAGACACGAGTTCATCTTTCAGCTTTATACTAAATTCGATATTTAAGTATGGGTATATATACTAAGAACCCGCGTAAGTGTCAACTGCAATTAATTCTATTGGTATTATCTAATCCGTCATCATTATCTAGACGGATGTACTTTATGAACGCTGACTCTATCCATGTTTCGCTGTCTGTCATCATTAGGGCTTAACAATTATGTCCTTTAAATATATAACCATTTGATATCTTGTATAACTAACTAATATGTTCCCTGGTTACATATTGTATCCTGGTCAAATGGCTCGCATTTTTAATCTCATAATGCACATATTGCCATCTCCTGTACAATTTGAAGTTATAGATTGTAACGAGTGACCTAGCTATTAACATCGTATAGACATACATTATAACATATATTCATACACTACTTCCGAATGTGTATTACAATTATAATTATAATGTAATTTGTATTACTTTCTACTGTTACAATCTAACATTACTCAAACAAAGTCGATTAGACAGTTAATACGATCCTGAGCTGCATTTATTGTGTATTTGTTTAATATATAGAGTATCTTACATGAGTGACTGTGTATTATTGATTTTAAAAAACGAGTTTGATAAAATGATAGGATACGAGGCTCTGCCGAGTATCCTATCTTTTTATCCATCGTGATTATTAAAGGCAGTAATACACAGTAACACAAATATGTCCTGAATGTTAAATAGTAAATTACGCCTGCACCCCGACACCAGGTCCTGGTTAAAAACACAAGACACATCTCGAGACGCGATATCTGCCCAGATTTTTACGATTCCCTATTTTAGACATTACTGTTTATTTGGGCTGGAACTCACCCCGACGTCTCTAGACTCCAAACAACGTTAGGTAGCGGGTGTTTGGGGTGGGGAGTTGGTAGGGGGATGGAGAGAGAACTCCTTACCCTTGCTGATAGTCTCTATCATCCAGACACACTTAAGCTGACTGCGAGCGCTAGCGAACGTCTGGACTTGCGGTTCATTAAAATGTTTGACCGACAGACGGCGCCAAACGTCAAAACTGACTGCGACGTGACGTCATTTTGATGGCAACGTCAAAGTGCACGTTGTATTACGCGCAACATTAGTTCCAATGAGATTTGTGTACGTCCTTATTAAATATACAATAAACGATAAACTTCGTTTTTTGTAGTTTCTCTAAAAACATAATATAATCCATATTACAAAATGATGTTCAAAATTTAATTTTTAGCATTAAATGTGATCCGCTGACTTTGTTTGGTGGCACTTTTATTAAACAACATTGCGCGTAACGTCACGTACTTTTTGACGCCGTCGTGACGTAGGGGTGATTCCCATAGATTCCCATAACAAACTGAAGTTGACCAATCAGCGGACGCTGATTTTTTTGTACAGACCTCGTTTTGATGTCACAAATTTTAAAGAAGCTTTACTCCAGACCATCGTGTGGACTTCATTTAGAGAAGTCTCGCAAGAGGTCTGGATTTTCGAGACTACCTTGCTTATTGTTTCCAAGGGCACGTGTTCTACGTGGGTCTCACTTACTCAGGGACTTTCTTGTATTTGCGTTGTAATGAGTCGTTATTAATATCAAAACGGTCAATACCGGTGAATATCGGTCTCATATACGCTTACATACTTGCTTTGCACATTTCTCTTTAAGGACTATTGGTCAGCCATATTTGAAAGAAAGTGGGTTGGGAATGGTAAATATGTGTTTGCATTAAATAGACACGTTTTCTTTTTAAAAGGTCAATTCTACTAAAGAGAACAGTAATAAAATGCATTTGAAATATAAAAAAAAAATAAAAAAAATTATAAGAATAAAAATATTGATTTAATATCCCAAAAAAGAGTATGATAATGGACCTCTGGAAACGGCCGAAAACGACACATACGAAATATTGCAGTCTCGATTTGATTGAGACTGTTCATGAGCTGTAGTGAAATATGCTAGCTACCGCTCAAGCCCTCTAGCCCCGGGTTGAGCAGAACTCAATATTAATAAAATGAATAGTACACAATTGTAACCATCCCGAAGATGGCATGCATATGGCGGTGGACACAGAGTATCTTTCTTACCCATGTCGTACGGCGTATGGTCCCAGTATCTCATAAAATTAAATGCCCCGAATAGCGAAATAAACATAATGAAATTTAGTTGGGAGCAGCGGTTATGAAGCCTGCATATCACAAGTAACAGTCAAAAGACTAAATTAAAAAGCAGACAACATATCCTATAAGTGGTTAAACGATACCCAGAGCCTTCAATCGGACGGAGTAGTGGAACCACTGAATCAAAAATTAAGTAAAAAAACCAAAAAGAAATGAAAAAGTACCACCGATAATTAAATATAAGTATCGGGCTCAGCGATCTCCAAAGATCGAATGAATAACAGTACTGATTGCAAGCGCGGGGAGACGATTTACTGCCGCCACACTTCAAAAGCAACGCCACTGTGCTATAAAAAAGAGTATGATAATGGACCTTTGGAAACGGCCGAAAACGACACATACGAAATATAGTAGTCTCGGTTTGATTGAGACTGTTCATGAGCGGCAGTGAACTATGCTAGCTACCGCTCACGCCCTCTAGCCCCAGTTGAGCAGAACTCAATATTAATCAAATCAATAGTACAACATGTTAACCATCCCGAAGATGGCATGCATATGGCGGTGATGCAAACATACTTGTTGTTTTAACATTTATTTCCTGAAAATATTTGGTTTATAATATAGCCCAATCATCCATCGACAGCACACACGGACTTCATTTCTTAATATAAGAACTAATGCAGGCACACTATTATCTTTTCCGAGTATGGTGTCTTGAAATATTCCCAATTGCAAATAAAGGTATTATTTTAGGCCAAAACAAAAAGTAGTCTGCGCTAGTTTACATATCATTATTTATGTAACCATTGATAATATTAGGATAATTAATTGAAAATAAGGAATAGTTATGTACTGAAAATATATGAACGATTTTTATCCATTCTACTTTCTTTGCTGAATTATAACTAAATGCATTCCAACTAGCTTTTCTCCATTATGTATATAGTTAATTGATATACTTATTTTTATATCACATAGTATATGTGGTCAAATTGCACATACCATTCCCCGCCCACTTTTTTTATCAATTATGACTGACCAATAGTCCTTAAGATGTTTATAGTATCATGATGCACGAGGCGCTTGATAGTAAAGGTTTAGTAATAATTATTTGTAATCAATGGTATATCTATGTATGCGCATATATTAAACTGTATTTCTTCCAGATTTCTACGGAGTTACTACAGACAGTCGCCGATTTGATAAATGAACATCATAAACAACATTTCTGGAGCAAAGTAGACACATATTGTTGTTCGTGCTGTTTATGCTTTTTCACATTTGTCCTTCTCCTGTGCGTAGTAGTTGTTGTAACTTATGTGAAGGTACTACAGATACCCGAATTGAAAGAACCATCACAGCGAAACACAGATTATATCTGGTCAATGAACCAACCGTTCAGCTTCCTGGGGATCTTCTTAGTATCTTGTTTTGTATTGTGGTTTGCGCTTGGACTTAGAGCCTGGTTTGGACGTCAGGTAAACTTTTCTTTTCCCGTAACATGTTATTCCAGCTGTAGATGACAGACATGTCTCTACAACTATATACACGTGGTGCCTATTAAATAATGAATTTTAGATGTTATCTTCTGATCTATGTATATATAGTGTATGAACTACACATCTAAGACAAAGGTTACCACGAGAAACCACCTCCCTTTTGTTTCTACAGCGCGTGGGGTTAACGACGTAGCGTTGTGAAAATGAGAAAAATGTCCTATAGAAAGCATAGCATCCAAACGTAAGGGCACCGCATATCTGCACTGTACCACAAACAACGAAAAAAAACTATACAATGAAAAGGACAATACGCAACACAGAGTGGTGAAAACAGGGTTACAAACTTGGAACTTCAGTAGGCAATATGGCCCACTTGTTAGCATTTTGCCTCTCACCGCTGCGGGTTCGAATCAAACTGGAAGCTTAATTTGTAAGTGAGAAAGTGTCGATTCTCACGGATGGCGGGTGGTATAGAGTAAAGGCTATACCCAGAAAAATGGGTGGTCTGCCTCTACCACAAAACCTCGATCCTCATATATTGTCTAAAATGTGCTAAAATTACGAAAAACAACATTTAAACAAAATAAACATGTCTAAATCAAGTAGACGGTGACCCTGAACCGTTTATTATAAAACAACTTCATGTCAATATCAGATCATCAGCCATACACTATTTTTTTGATACCATCTTAAGGGACAAATCCTACTAGTACAATGTTATTAACTACCTTACAAAGAAAACGTGACAGCACGCTAGCTAGCTCTTTGCTGTTATTAGAATCATCTCCTCAGACTTACAAAAATCTTATTTTCTGAACAGGGCCCTCTACCGAACATTTTTAAATACGGCCCATCCCCGGGTAACAGTTTTACATAGAGTTATACAGGAAATCTTTTAAAACGGACTTCTCTAAAATTGTAAAAGGCTGTATGTCTATTATTATTCATTTAGTACAAATACAGATATAAAAGTCGAACAGGAACAGTAGCATTCAAGGACGACAGTCAACCACAAACACACACAGAAACAAAGAACAAATTTAAAGATCAACACGATATAAGAAACACAAGTGTTTAAGGAAAACCTGGATCAATGAATGTCATACAATCCCCGTGGGATGAAAAGATAAAAATACTGACTGGATGTACGGGGAGACTTTCTACGGTCGCCACACGACACAAAAAACACTTTCGGGACAGCAAATATAGGTTACGCTCCACTACCAAGTCTGTTAAAATGGTGACCCTGGGGTCTATTTACATGGAGTCATATATAAGTAAAAACTTTAAAAGTTCTTCTCTGAAATGACAAAAGCCAGAGGTCTAATATATTGCATGTAGTATAAGCCTGTGGTTCTCTACTAAGTGTGTTCAAATGGTGACCATGGGGTCAAATTTGGCCCTGTCCAGGGGTCATCGTTTACAAAGAGTTATTTAGGAAAATCTATGCACATATGCAAGAACTGGAGTTCTAATGATTTGCATGTTGCATAATATTATGATTCCCCTCCACTTTTGTTTAAATGGTGACCATTTCACCAAAGTTGGTCCGGTCCCAAGAGTCACAGTTTTACACAGAGTTATATAGGAAAGTCTATAACAATATTCTACACTGAATGTACAAGAAATGTAGGTATAACACGTTGCATGTAGAATAAGATTACTGTTCTCTACCAACTGTTACCTGAATATTGTTTAAGAATTGTGTGTGCATGTTATTGTGTCATCCAAAGCCATTCATTTATAATTCGTAACATATATATGTTAATGGATGAGGTAAATCTAATATTGATGTTTACAATTAACATCGCATGATGTTTTTGTGTTTCTGTCATTCAATGTAGTTTAAACATAACTTGTCTATCTTAAAAGTTTCTATGATGTTCTATTACGCTTTATGACAGTAAAAATACAGCCCTTTGGGTTATTATTTCTTCAGTATCTGGTTCAATCGCACAAACTGCTATAAAGCAACATATAATTGTAATAGCTCCGGTATGTTTGACATAGCTTTTGGAGTATAAATAATCTGTAAATTTAAAGGTGATAACTAAATGTGAACTATTCCAATACCCGTGGTAGTGATTCTTGTATAAGCGTTTAAAACAAGAGGTTTTAGCTTATATTTTATGCAACATTGTCATATTAAGTAACATTATTTCTATGAGATAATAAGCACTGAATGTTCTTATTTGTCTTTTATTATCGCAAAGCCATCGGTGCCAAATTTATCAAAACATCAATGAGCTCGGCATATATAAACTGAAAAAATGGTCCTATAGAAACCACAGCAATCAAACCTACGCTGGTTCGTCTCTCACCACAATCAGAAAAAAATGAGCATAATTGAAAACTTAATGAAAAGGACAACACATAACATAAATAGTGTCTTTGAATGCTGCTTTCCCTGTCCGATATTTTTTGATGTGATTTATAAACTTCGTAAGATTCTTGGTCATGATCACTTTCATACTATCTTTGTTAAACTTGTTAAAAAGTTTATCCAAAGAGGTTTTGACCCTATCATTTTGCAACGTACTGCATGCTTGGTGGTGGACCCTTAACAGTTCGACACTATGCTTTCCTCTTTAATTGTACGAGGACCGGACATGCTGTGGACCCTATGATGACGCGTACCTAAAGCCCATTGGGACGGTGACGTATGATGTTTGTCTATGATCTTTCTTGTTGTGCCCTTATTTTTTTTTCTCTTTCTGCTCTGGCTTCTGCCAAGTCATTGAGTATCTTCATTGTGGCTTTCAAGGCTATTTTTTGTTTGTATTATATTTACACGAGCATATTTGTGTTTGCGGGGATTTCTTTATTTACACTGTCCTGTTATAATGGGATGACAGTATGGCAAGTGTGAGGTTTGGTGCACCCTAGAACCGTTTTAAACCCCCAGTGTCCTACTTTGCCAGTGACCGTTCCAAGGCGGTAGCCCTATTGTCAACCCTTTTGTGTTTGTGATGTCGTTTGAATTTATTATTACTTTTGCCTTCTTGTTTGTCTGTTTGCGTGTTTGTTTCTGTGTTTTATGGTTGACTGTCCTCCTTGAATGCTACTTTCCCTGTCCGATCTTTTTATATTTCTTCATGAATCCAGTACATGGTAGGGAGCTTATTCTTCATGTTGACGTTATGTGACACTATGACCTATGTGATAAAAAGAATCTTACATATCGTAAGTCCCTGAAGATAGTCAGTAGTCAGTTGGTACGAATGTGAGCTTCTTTTTATCACATAAATGAATCTAAACATACATAAATGCCACATACCATACATATAATGTAATGGTCGTATGTTAAATCGATGGATTCCGTAACACACCAAGGAAGCGCAAGGCCTCGTCGATTTCAGTTAACAGTGGCGGATATCGATAAGGTAATTTCGATTGCCCACCAAGCTGAATGGATCAGATCGAGCGATAATTTGATCTTTAATTTACATATTTATTATATTAGAATTATATTAATTTACATATTTATTACACTAGTGTATTATTATATTTATGCTCAGCAAGACGTCACGTCATATCATTTTTGTGAACTTATTTAATGAATTAAAAAATAAGTGAGCACTAATATAAGATACCCTGTGCATGGTTTAACTTTATGTATACCGTTTATCAGGCTTTTTTAACAATATTTTTTCAGGCAAGGGATAAGCTGGACAAACTATTATTCGATAGAATAACGAAACGTACCTACAAAGACAACGTTCTTTTCAGAATTCGTGCTCCCTGTTCACAACCACTTCCAAACACATTTGTATCCTTTTGGCATAATTACATGGCAAACGATGTCTCGGTGGTTCCTTGTATTACTGATTGAAAATGTATTTTACCAATATAAATTGTTTAACTGACAACGTTGACGTTTTATTTCTAAGTTATATTGTTAAGTTTTAGTTTTGATTTTGTGTTTTTTTGAGTTTAATCTTATACATAGCGTATACCTGAACATGTACGGAAAGTCTATTGTTTGGTTCGCGTGTTTCAGCTAAAGGGTTTTTGGACTTTTCAGACAAAATTCACCTAGTAGCTAAATAAGTTGTATATCATTGAAAAAATATTTTAGTGGTAAATAAAAATAGTAAACTTTTCAACATGGTTTGAGAATACAAATCATGCGCGAAAGCTGTGTTTGATGGGGATATTTTCAATGAAAAATAAAATTCTGCTGCATGAACAAATTGAAAAACTTTTTCTTTTAGTAGTTTTTATCCAAAAATGAATTAAAATTGTTGGATATTCGTAAATTAAGACGCCCAGAAAGTTGTATAGCAACATATTTAGGCTAATTGAATTTATTTGGACTTTCTTAGTTTTCTGCTGTACAACCAATAAGGAAAGTAATATATAAAATGAGGATTCTGACTCACAGCCTGGTGTTCAATTTTTCACAACCTCATTCTAGCCCAGAACCTCGTTCCTCTCGTCTGTGGTCTAGACTAAATTTTTATATAAATATGCGCCTTTGTAATATTCACTTTGAATTTTGTCCTCTAACCCATTTTTTTCACTAGAGTTCAAATACATAACGCCTTAAGCTGCGGGATTCTATAATATATGGTCTTTGACTGCAGTATAATTCTAACAACAGTACTTTTGATGCCCCTCATCGAACGCAAATTTGATAATCAGCTGTTGTGCCTTTACCGCATTTTTCGCAAGATTTTGCTTTGCTTTACCACACTTCAACATATATTTATGAAATTTACAATAGTCTGAATGTTTAGTAGGCGAATATATACAGGGTTCCCGCGAACCTAATTTTAGGAAACAACAGCTTCTTTCCATCTTTATTACTTATTTGTTTCTCTTTAATTGATTATAAAACTATAAAAAAAACTTCAATTATTGACAAATATATAAGTAATAAACATGAGTGACTTAGACCATCTTGCTAACCTTCATGAAAGACTTCCTAGTGGAGGTAAAATAACTGATGAGGAACTATCGAAAGTCTCGGGAGCTCTCCATGCTATCCAAAGCTCTCGAAAGTCTGAGAGAAAGACGGCGTAGAAAGAAGAAGAAGAAAAGAGATAAGCGAAAGGATAACCTAAAGTTAATGGATGAGACAGAATGTGGGTATTTAAAGTCTTACGAAATACTAGCAGAACAATACAAAGACACTCTGGAATAGATGAAAGATAAACGCTCAGTTTTGAAAAGTAAGATTATCAATGACCTTAAAGAACTAAATGGGGTAAATTTCAAATTGCTCTAATAATATAATTTATAAAAAAGAATTGAGATGAAATCAAATCTACTGCGGGAACATTCTACAGTTATCAATAAGCTACTCTCTCCCCTCAGTCTATTGACCACGCGTGGAGTGCGTGGTCCAGTGGTAGAGCGCCGAACTCCAGATCGAGAGGTCGTGGGTTCGATCTTCGCCGCGGCCACGTTATTTATCCTTGAGCAAGATAATTAATCCACATTGCTTAGTACTGGTTCTACCCAGGAAGTCATCGAGAGTGATTAATCTAAGTTGCAATAACTTGTTTCGCAATCGATGTAAAATAAATATGTTTAGACTAGTCTATTGATGATGACTATAAGAAATCGCTATCCCATATAGAGAAAGCTATTGAGAAATAAACAAAAAGGCTCTGGATGGGAGATTGGTAAATTTGAAATGTTGTTACACAGTACTTAAATAAAGCGAAGTATGAACCACTAAAGGGCACGTCTGACATCCCTCTACCGAAGGCAATTACCAATGTGAAAAAGCAAGACGATGAGTGTTTGAGATGGGCTATGAAATCAGACTATTTCCGGTTTCAAAAAATGTTGATAGACAAGTTATCCGAAAGAAGATAGACTTGATCTTATTGAAATTGGTTTTCCACCCACCCCCCACCCGGTCTCGCAAATACTGAAAGTAGAAAAAACTAAAGAATCTCGCCATAAATGTTTATGGATATGAAAATGGCAAAGTGCCTTACTAGATTTCGAACCAACTAAAAGTGCCATTAATGTTGGATAAAAAATCTAAATAGATTACTCGCTGACCACAATATTCATAACATCCAGACGCATTTATGCGACAGATGTTTCTACGGCATTTCGAGAAAAGACTTGCTTATTAAGCATTACATAGATTGTGAAAGGATGAACGGCAATGCAAGGAAGAAATCATATACAATTACAAAATTATCACAAGCAAATGCCTGTTCCATATTTCATCTATGCCGATTTTGAGAGTATAATCAAACCCCGTGTAATAAAAGCGGGAGATAAGAGTGAAATATGTAACAAGCACAAAGGGTATGGATTTGGTTACCAAGTTGTAAGATTTGATCTTAGGGCTGTAGCCCTATTGTCAACCCTTTTGTGTTTTTGATGTCTTATTTGGCCTTTTATTCATCTTTAAAGTTGTTCTTTGTTTCTGTGTGTGTTTGTGGTTGACTATCGTCCATGAATGCTTTTTCCTGTTTGATTTTTATATCTATATTTACTGTCACAATAGTGACAATATGGTTTGTGGAGACCGTAGAAAGTCTCCCTGTACATCCAATCAATATTGTTGTCTTTTCATCCCACAGGGATTGTATGACTTTCATTGATCAAGTTTATCCTTAAACACATGTGTTTCTTATACCGTGTTGATTGTTTTGTGCTCATCGGCATTTTGGCCAGTTTTATTAGGGTTTTCCTTAACTTTCTTTGTGAGATAGTATTAGACACTGTTGTCGAGTTTTGGACCTCTTTTAATCGTCCTATGTTTACAAATATTATTTCTTATGGATCTTTGACACGATTCTATTTCGTATCTCTAATAACTACTTATTGGCCCTTATTTCGCTTTTCGCAGTATGGTATTACTTTCTAAATTGCATATATCAGTCTATAAGTCAAAAACACTTTTCGGTTAAACTCTCCGTCATCAATACAAATCCCACCAAAAAATTCTTCAGTTCTTAGAACTAAACTATCTCTACGCTTTACACCTTTAAATCTTCAGTCGGCAATCTCGTCTCATTTTCCTTCTAATAATATTACCAGGATTTTAATAACGGCTCAAACGTTTCAGTTACTCCTGTAGGATCACCTGTTTTGAGGAAATACCAAAAAAATCTCCTTTCAGAAATCGTTTAGTTCATTCAAGACGCAGAGTGTTTCCCTCTAATAATAAGTGCAATGCTAAGTGGTGCAGTTGCTGAAATTATGTATCGTGCAAGTCCACCATCAAAGCAGCTGTTAATGGTAGAATGTTTAACGTATGTCTAGCTTTAAAAGTTGATTAAGGTAC
Organism: Cyrtodaria siliqua; assembly: GCA_037043455.1. Classification (NCBI taxonomy): domain Eukaryota; kingdom Metazoa; phylum Mollusca; class Bivalvia; order Adapedonta; family Hiatellidae; genus Cyrtodaria; species Cyrtodaria siliqua. The sequence continues at coordinate 69,540 of JAWPHD010006842.1, forward strand.
ATATCACGTCATTTGTGTTTTGACTTGAAATGCATCACATTGCGGTATACAATATGTTGTACAAACAAGTCGATCTTTGAAAGTTCGATGTCGTCAACATAAATATAATGCAGGTAATGCTAAAAGGTTAAAAAATGACTTGTACCAACACTTTCGTCAGTCAGGTCATACTTTTAGTAACGTTACTGTTCAACCGGTTGAATATATAATCATGATAATGATGCTACTAAAACATAATGCAGAACTTAAGTGATGAAAAACTTGCCGACACCATATCCATTCGGCCTTATTGACAATATTTATCAACAAGAAAATGTTTCAAAAGATCCTAATATTGAATTTGTTTCTATATTTTCTATTCGAAAGCGTCTAGGTCTCATGGTCGTAGGCGTAATGGTAACATCAAACGTAAATAGCGTGTAATTATTTCAGTCGCTGATTTAAATGCTATTTTTAAACAGTCTGGAAAGCACTGCCGTTAAAGATCGCGTTAAACAATATTGTGCTAAAACTCTCGGATTAATTTGTTTTGGTCTAATACAAATTCAGGAGACTTTCTTGATAAAATTTGCAATAAACGTCAAATATGGAGAACGTCAAGTTTCATCTTTAAGTACTTATGACTTCTCTACACTATATACAACCTTACCATATCACCTTATCAAAGACAAGCTTATTGCTCTTATTAAAAAAATATTCGCTAGGGAAAATACTACATTTTTGGCCTGCAATAATATTAAAGTTTTTTTTTGCTTACGGCAGTTTAAACAATTACACTATGTGGACTTGCAAAGACGTTTGTGAGTAATTCCTTGTCCGTTTAGATACTATTTTTGTCAGGTATGGGACGATCGTTTATAGACAAATTGTTGGTATCCCTATGGGTACGAACTGTGCACCCCTTGTCGCAGATTTGTTTTTATATTGCTATGAAAGAGATTTCATGTTGAGTCTTTCACCAGATACCCAGGCAGGTGTTATTGAAACTTTTAACGGCACCTCTTGGTATCTGGAAGACATATTGAACATTGACAACACTCTATTTCTACTATGGTTTACAATATATACCCTAAAGAACTTTATCTTAACAAAGGTAATATTGCGGATACTAACGCTTCTTTTCTCTATTTACATCTCTGCATTGAAAATGGTGAAATAATTAGCAAAATATATGACAAGAGAGATCATGATTGCAATTTTGATATTGTTAATTTTCCCTATTTAGATGGGGATGTTTCCCAAGCAACTTTTTACGGGTTATGTGTCTCACTTATTCGTTTTTCTAGAGCTTGTACTAGAGTTGAGGACTTTAATATTCGTAATCTTTGTATAACTAAAAATCTACTCCATCAGGGCTACCGTTACCATAAACGTCGATAAAACCTTTGCAAAATTGTATTATCGCAACCCTGATATTCTTTCCAAATATAAAAGTAATTTAAGAACTCTTCTGCGACAAGGACTATCACAACATGACTTCTATGGTGACATTATTTACAAACTTATTAAGATCCTTGGTCATGATCACGTTCATACTATCTTTGTTAAACTTGTTAAAAGGTTTATCAAAACGGGGTTATGACCCTATCAGAACCTGGTTTAAACCGCCAGCGGCCGTTTTTGCCACTGATTTTTTCAAGGCGGTAGCCCTATCGCCTACCCTTTTTGTGTTTGTAATGTTATATGCCTTTATTCCTTATTAACATTGCTATTCATGTTTGTTGTTTTGCGTGTTTTTGTGTTTACTGTGTTCTGTAAAAGCTGCATTTCCTGACCGTCTTTGATACTTAATTTTATTTGTCCATTAGCTTTAAAATATATGAAAAACATGAAACAGTAAAAGAATATATGTATTCAGAATTGCTGAAATTTCTTTTAGCATTGCTTTGTTTACTTTGTTTGTTATTAGCATTGCTATAATTTGATATTAGCAATGCTATATTTGCTTAAGCTATTCTTGAAGCCAATATGCAGTAGGTTGGTCAGTTCTCAGTATTGACTTAGAATGCTTAGTTGTTGCTAACCATTTCCTTATTCTGTTCCTCTCCTCTAAAGTGGGAATAACATCATTTTCACGTAAACTGTCTTCAACACTGTGTCTATATCGTTAGTGTAAAAAATACATAATCATTTGGTCTGCTCTCTCAAATCTTTTAATATGCTAGTATATCTTTGGTTTATTACCCAAACTGATTGCTCTGCGTGTCTGCTGGTAAAAGCTAATTCCGAAAACATATCTTTGTTTGTTGTCAACGATTTGGTTGCCGAGCAGTCATAAATTATGTAAAGTGTTGACGGAACAGCATATTGACCGAAACCATATTTGTTATTTCTGTTTCAGTTTTCCACAAATCAGTATCACAATGAAATATATCGCTATCTTCTATACTCATAACCACTTATTCTTATTGTCGTTTTCTTCACGATTGCTCCGCCGAGATTCGGAACGACAGTGGCATTAGCATCTGTACTTTTTATTTCAATATTAAAAGCCAGGCGAGCAGTTCTCGGAACAACAACATCATTATTACTCAAATTAGGCACTGTTACATAAAGTTGAGGCTCTCGGTCGATAAATCTTGGCTTATGTGTTATTACGACACTCTGACGGATGCCTTTAAACCCGACAGGTTTTCTCAGTTTTCTATATGGATCTAATTTATTTCCGTATTTAGACATACTTTATTTAGAAATTATATTTTACTAATATAATAATAATGGCTGAATGTGGAAATGATTTTGATAATCCTGCATGACACAGAAGAGGTTGGTGACATGGATGATATTAATATTAACGAATTTATAATACCCAGTGAAGAATTTCAAAAAGATGTCCTAAACATGAGCGGTCATATTGTTGACCCCGTGGGGAAAGAGAAAGAACAAGCATATATACTCAGAAAACATTTATTGTAAAGGAAGTCTATAAGGAAATAAAAATAGATCTAAAAATTTGGTTCGTGGGGTGGGGTGGGGGTGGGAAACAGATGCTATAAGAAAATATATGAATTTACTCGAATATACCAGAAAGATTCAACCGTCCCGGAAGGCTGTGGAAGTTTTACAAAGCGTAAAAAATGACATCATATATAAAAGATATACCTTTTCAAGATTTATCAATGATCGCAGATAAAATAGAAACATCTGTGTAAAAATTAGAAACACAAACAGAAGGTTTAACTCACAGAAACTCAAGAGCTGGATAAAGCACTCCAAAGAATCCGCGGTGAAGAGAAACTATAAAGTGCTAAGAGAAGATAGAACGCAAGAACTTTATTCAAGAAGCAAAGTATAACTATAGTTAGTGTTCTGACTGCGATTGGGATAATTATTGGAATGATGGTTGAGGCAATTATACCATCAGGCACAGTCGGAACTGCACGATGGAGGGGTGTAAAATTAATGGGCAAAAAAGAGTTAAGTAAACATGGTAAGCTTCTTTCTACACTTGCTGAAAAAGCAGCCGCAGCCTTGATTATTATTTACTACTTGAAACGTCGTAAACTGGCTTGGAAACAATCGGTGGACTTTGCAATGGGTACTATTGGCATTTTAAATATTGAGTTTTGCTCAACCCGAGGCTAGAGGGCGTGAACGGTAGCAAGCAATTTTCACTAACGTTCATGAACAGTCTCAATCAAACCGAGACTACAATATATTTTGTATTTATCGTGTTCGACGATTTCCAAATTTCTCCTTTCATACTTTTTTGTTATTGCTATCGCTTCTTTATTATATGTTGCTGCCAAAGAAGTAAATTTATACAAGGCTATTGATGTCAACCTAACAATTATACCGGGTGGGGACTTATCTAGCAAAAATGAAATATCAGGGTTTCTCCGTTTATTTGTATTTAGGCCTTGCACGGGAGCAACTATCTTTGGTGGTATAGGTTTTATATTCGCGTTATTATTTAATCCGAGCGATTGATTTTCTGTTAATATGACAATTTCATTATTATAGTCTTCAATAGTTTCAATTTGAAGCTCCATATAACTGGGCGACATATATAAACCAACTCCAAAAATAAATTCTTCTTTACTTCTGGCATATTTCAAAGTACTTGATACTTGACTGGGCAAACTCGATGGCCTATTTATAGAATCTTCTACATTTGTGAGAAATTGCTTCCTCCGTACCAGTACCAGTATGATATCCGTTCTTGTTTGAGATTGCGAGCCAATAATTGCCAAGCAATACGTTTTTATAGAATCATTGTGAATCCGTCCGACTTGTCAAGTATAAATGTAGTACATGCATCGTTTGCTTCTGACCCTTGTGCTATATAATCTATATGATACTTTGTATCTGAGTGAAATTCAGTAAACATATGCCACTTGCTGTAATATGCACTGCGGTCATAAGCATTATTACAAGCATTCCAACTGGGGTATTTTGGCAATGCTACTCACATTTCAAATAATATCCTTCTGGTTTGGTAATACACGTGCAACTTGAACAGTGAGCCAGTCATAGAATCTGCTTTCATGTGATTTTGGAAATAAACACCACAATCAGTTGTAGCTCACCACAAAGCAAAGTTTTACTGGTTTTGCCAACAACTCATCCAATTTGTACATCATCGCTGTACAAGAGCATCTGATTTTACATATGGGAGTTTCTATTTTCCAAATATGTCTGGGAATGATGCTTTAAAGCTTTTTCCATCAGATGTAATAACTATACATGTATATTGATTTATTATACTTACAGTATAGTTGGCGTCTTTATTATACTTTATAATTTCAAATATAAATGAACCTGTTAATTTGCAACAGTATATAGATAACCAAAACGGGGATGTTACAGTTGAGCTAAGGAGTTTCACATATTGAGTAGGTTGGTATAGTTATAAAAAGGAGAAAGCCTTAGTCTAAACTGGATTAAAATTGAATCGGGTGTATATAATTTTGATAAAATAGCTGTTATAGTTTCAACTGCTGGTACAACTTTCTCAGTAAATGATAATGATGGAATCGTATCTCTGAAAACCAGACAATCTATTCTCGGACTTCTGGAATCGGGTTGTTTTAAAGGTAATTGAGACTGGATACAAACCGCTTAAACCGTTTGATTTTTCCGTAGTCAAACAACTATATGTTCATTTGGAACAAATAAATGCGAGTATAAACTATTTAAGCGGTTCTCCAAGTACATTAATCGGAGTTGTTGCAGTAAGTAATAAAACATTTGATGACATTATTACAACATAATTGTAACATCCTGAATTTATATCATAGAAGTAAGGGATGAAAATAATAAAAACAAAATCATCACGGATTGCCATTTAATTGTGTTTCAGAATTGACATGTTGTCACAGGATGGATGAGTGGGGTAAGGATTGACGAAAGTACATGAACACTTTTACAAATTTTAATATTATATGATCAAATTAAGTTGTCCAACCAAGCTATAATAAGATTAACCTATAAAGTTCTGTAATCTGCTTGTAGTCACTGTTCATTCTCATTACTGGGTCAGTTGTTAAATGTTTCTAACTCCGACGTTGGTTCACAACAGAACACCTTCAACGTCCACTTGTCTCCGATTTAAGGCCCATCACCCTTCGTCCGCCCCCACGTGGAAAACACCACTGTTTGTCCTCGTCTGCACCGTGTACCATCTGCTCCGCATTATCTACCATTTCAGTACCCCGTACGCACAATGTCTCGATGTTTCAACCTTCATGTCGGCATAGCCCTCTATTGCAACGCTAGCCCGTCGCTGCCACCTGACAAGAGCGTGTACATAATAAATAACACATACGTTATCACTCGAACACATAAACCTCCGATTACTGAACCCAGTCAGTAAGCCAATACTGTAAAGCCCGTATACTTATTCAACAACTTCGCCTATGCACATTTATCATGACCCAAAATTGACCCTATACGACCACCATACATTGCAGCAACACATACTCTGTTAAATAATCATTTAACTTGGCAAGACACGTGTTAATTACATAATAAGTCGAGGTATCGTACATGCTAAGTTAACACGATATAAATGCTCACGTTATTAATACACTCAGACTGCAAGCGGTTTATAGTAATAAAATATGAGAATGCGTAAATATAACTTATAAGTCTACTGGTCGTCTAGTATCTGCAGATAAGTTCTACATGCGGTATACTAAAATATATAGCTAATTTATGAGCACGTCTGTTCGCCATAAATGTGCAAACCAAACTGATCAAAACCTTCATGTGAGCAGTCGTTACACAATATAACAAAATGTATATTCAATAGAGTGTGTACGCTTGACCAGTAACAGTTTACCCACAAGGCTATCACATGGGCATATACCGTTTTATGTTAAAATGATAACATAAGCATATGAGAATTTAAAATAAAACTGTATTGTGACACATGTAACACGTCATAAACACTGAGTATATTTGGAGCAGGTTATGATAAAAGCTGGGAGGTCAGAAAGACATTAAAAAGACATTACTAGAAGTAGTAAAAAACTGTAAACCTCTATAAATGACAGAATTTTGGCAGTAGAGTAGGGCGTATATGATAAGATAACAAGCGCACAAAATAATATACAACAACTGGAGGCAGATACCCACCTGCTTGAAGACAAAAAAACAACCTGGGCTGAATTGATTGGAGGGCTAATAAAGATAGGTATGAGTGTGGGTGGAGTAATAAGCGTAAAACACAAAGGTAAAGTGTGGATTGTCGTATCTGTGGACGGGGTAAAGCAATTTGAATACACTTTTTTCCTATTCAGTAGTGAGCGTTGAGATTGTACAGCCTTCAAAGGTCCACTTGAAAATAAAAAGTTCTTAACTGAACGATGAACCAACCAACTGCACCGTTGTATCCTGTACTGCCTGCAGAAGATGGGCAGAATTACAGACTACAGAAAATATCTGAACTGGAGCAGAGATTAATAAGCGATACAGATACAAGAAAATCACTTTATAAATAATGCAAACGCGTAAAAAATGTTATTGGTGGAACTGATACAGTATTAAAAACTGTCCTCCTTGAATGCTACTTTCCCTGTCCGATATTTTTATATTTCTTTGACAATACGGCCACCGCCTTAGACCGGACAGTGGCACAAATAACACATAAACCTCACTCATACCTTATTGTCATCCCAGTTACGGGACAGTGTAAATACAGATATCTCCCCCATATTATATTCTCTAACAAGCAAGGCAAAACTAATAGGAAATATAAATAAGTTTGAAAGGCATCAGTAGGACCGAAAAAGAAATAACAGACACGCAGTTGATAAAAAATCGGCAAGAGCATGAATAGTATTGCTACGAACATCGCCACATGCGTCTTTAATTTTGACAAACGTGTAATACTATGTAATATTTCATATTACAGCTACTTACATTTGATAATTTGCCTTAACATACTTATTTCAGATACGCATAATTCGATATAATGTGAAGCAATGCGAGGTAAGTAATTCAATTGATCATTTTGGATTATTATTTTGGAAAATGGTTCACTGTATTGCGTTTTGGTTTATCTTTAGCGCAGACTTCGGCGACTATTTATCAAATCTGGAAACATATCCTGTAGAGTACTGCATTTACATATACTTATCAGAGTGTTTTTTATCCATCAATGGAAATTGAAACATTATAAATATCCCATGACGTTATTATTGTTTTTGTTTACTTCAGCGCTTGTCCGTTTAGCGTTGACTCGCCTATGGGCTCTATATGTGCGCTTTTACAAAACACTATTTTAACCATTCTGAAAATTATAACAGAACATTCCCACCTTATAATTCACCTATTTTTTAGAACATATGTTACCATTCTTATATTATTTATTATATTAATTATTATTGTGTAGCTGGGATAATACGGTACAGTAGAGTTTTCTCCCTGAGATAATAGATCTGATGTGACATGTGTATAATTATCTAACACAAATGACTGCAGCTGAGAATCATAAAACACAAATCATAGGATGGACAAAAATACATATAGCTGAGATTTAACAATTATCTTGAATATTGAGTAGATTGGATTTTATTATTCCTAATTTGGAATCATTATCTTTCCTGAGGAGTATTGAGAACAACTATTGCACAGTGTAACGATATTGGAACTATTTTAAATATGTTTTTAGTGTTGTCTCTACAAGTTAGTATTTTGACAAAAAATTAATAACAAATGAACCACACCTGTTGATGTATAATATATCTAAGTTAGGCCAGTATTTGGTTTTAGGTTTTACTGATTTTTTCGGGAGAAATGTAGGGTAGCAGGAGGGTAAACAAATAAATTAGAAAACACACAACATTTGTCATTTTCTGAAAAATTATTGTATAATAGTAATATAAATTAGAACAATGCAACAGTTCCTTTTGGTGGGTATATCAGTCTAGCTTTTTAGAGCGGAGGCTATCATTATTTGGAAACAATATTGCCTTTTGTCTTCAAGAAACATTCTTGAAAACACGTGATAAGGTATCTTTTAAACAATACTCACTATACAATCATATTTGTGATACCGGGGACAAGGCGACTGGTGGAGTTTCGATAATCGTTAATCGAAACATTCCTCACAGACCTGTTGCGTTGAAAACAAATTTGCAAGCTATTGCGGTCAGTGTTACTATGCACAGAGTCATAACAATATGCTCCTTATATTTACCACCTAGATATTCACTAGACCCTAAAGATCTAAATCACCTAGTTGCACAATTGCCATCACCTTTTATACTCTTGGGCGATTTTAATGCACACAACTACATCTGGGGTTGTAAAGATATAAACGATAAAGGCAAGAAAATTGAGGATTTCTTAGCCAAAAACAATTTGTGTCTTTTTAATAATAAGTCACATACTTATTTACATCCTGCTACCGGCTCTCATTCTTCCATTGATATGCGATCCAACGCTTTTGATGGATTTTTCGTTGAGTGTTGGACACGACCTCTGTGGAAGTGACCACTTCCCCATATTTCTTGAAAATATCGGCCCTCCACTTCTCGAAAAAACGCAACGATGGAAACTTCGCAAGGCTGATTGGACTACGTTTCAATCTCTTTGCGAGGAACAATTAAAGCCTTCCGTTTTCGAGGATGTCGAAGACGCAACTGCTCTTTTTACCAAAACTCTTCACGATATAGCTTATCAAACCATTCCAAAAACCTCGGCAAATCCTAAACGCCCACATAAACCATGGTACGACGATGACTGCAAAAAGGCAGTCAGCGATCGTAAAGATGCATTAAATAATTTTAACTTGCGGCCAATTCAAACAAATTTACATAACTTTAGATTTTTTCGTTCGAAAGCCCGTCGTACTATTAAGGATAGCAAGAGGAAATCCTGGAGATCTTACGTCTCTAGGCTGAATTCTCGCTCATCTCTTAAGAAGACATGGGACATGATCCGTAAAATAAGTGGTAAAGGTAATTCTAGTTCTGTAAATCATCTTAAAACAGATAATGGAGATATAACATCGGTCAAAGATATTACAAACACTTTGGCAGAAACTTTTTCAAAAAATTCTTCTTCTGAAAATTGTCAACCAAATGTTCTGAAAAATAAGAAACAAAAAGAACAGAAGAAGCTGAACTTCAAGTCGAAACACTTGGAAAAGTACAATAAACTATTCACTCTCAAAGAACTTTGAGAGTCCCTTAAAAAGGCTCATGATACATCAGCTGGTCCTGATGATATCCATTATCAATTACTAAAACATTTACCTGAATCCTGTCTCTCTACCCTTCTTGATATATATAATAAGGTTTGGGTGACGGGAAACTTCCCCGATTCTTGGCGGGAAGCAATCGTATTCCAGTCCCCAAACCTGGAAAGGATCATACGGACCAAATAAATTATCGCCCTTTGCTTTAACGAGTTGTATATGTAAAACCATGGAACGAATGATTAATGAGAGACTCGTTTGGTACCTGGAATCCAACAAGCTGATAACAAAGTATCAAAGTGGATTCCGGCGCCAACGAGGCACAACAGACAATCTCATTCGATTTGAATCATTTATTAGGGAAGCTTTCGTAAAAATATGAACATCTAGTCGCTGTATTTTTTGACTCGGAGAAAGCTTATGATACTGCATGGAAGTATGGTATTATGAATGATCTTCATGACCTTGGTCTTAGAGGCCGATTACACATTTTTATAGAGAAATTCTTAGATGATAGACAATTTCGAGTCCGAATGGGTTCAACCCTCTCTGGTATACATGAACAGGAGATGGGTGTTCCACAGGGCAGCATACTCTCTGTCACACTTTTTAATATAAAGATTAACAGTATAGTTAAATGCAACAATCCAGGTGTGGATTGTTCGCTATATGTTGACGACTTTGTTATATGTTATCGTGCAAAAAACATGAACACTATTGAGAGACAACTTCAACAATGTCTCAATAAACTTCAGACCTGGTCTGATGAAAATGGTTTTAAATTTTCTAAATCTAAAACTAATTGTATGCACTTTTGTCAACTTCGTAAACATCATGAAGACCCTCATCTAACACTGGATGGGTCACCAATACCAGTAGTGGATGAGACAAAATTCCTTGGTCTTATTTTCGACCGTAAATTAACGTTTATACCACACCTTAAATACTTGAAGGCCAAATGCTTTAAAGCTCTTCACTTACTTAAAACTGTTGCAAACACTAATTGGGGATTGCAGATGCTCGACCCTATACATAATCAAGGATTACGACTCGCCTTAGGTGCCTTTCGTACATCACCAGCCGAAAGTCTGTATGTTGAAGCTAATGAACCATTACTGTCTCATAGACGAGACAAATTATCTCTACAATACGCCATTAAATTTAAGTCTAACCCTTCAAACCCAACTTTCGATAATGTTTTTAATCCTGGTTGTGAACCTCTTTTTGATCGAAAACCGAAGGCCATTCGACCATTTGGTCTTCGTATTAAACCAAAATTAAGAGACACTGAAATCGACCTAAATTTGATTGCCAAGTACAAAGTACCACAAATTCCACCGTGGACTTTGGAAACTCCAATAATTATTTTTGATCTTTGTAATAATAACAAATCCAGTACAGACCCTACTGTCTTTCAAAGCAAATTTAATGAAATTAAATCGAAATACAGTGACTTTCAACATATCTACACAGATGGCTTTAAAGATATAAGGTAGCTGCAGCAGCTGTTCACAAACACAGCATAAAGAGCCGCCTGCCTGACAAGGCCTCTATCTTTTCAGCTGAACTTAAAGCCATTGAACTTGCCTTAAATTATATTGAGGAATCTAATGATGACCATTTTGTAATATTTTCTGATTCCCTTTCATCTCTTCAGGCACTGGGTAATATGAAACATGATAACCCAGTTGTGCTTCAACTTTTAGAAAAGTACAATTCTCTTATAATTGATAATGTTATTATTTTCTGCTGGCTTCCAAGCCATGTAGGAATACGTGGTATTGATAGAGCTGATAATGCTGCTAAGGCAGCATTATATTTACATATATCTAATACCAAATTACCTTATACTGATTTTAAAAGTTGTATTAACACATATATTCGTAACTCTTGGCAAACCGCTTGGGATTTGTCAGTTAACACTAAATTCCATCCAATTAAACCATTACTCGGAGAATGGCGTTCTTCTAGTAGACCCATTCGTCGAGAGGAAGTCCTAGCCCAGCTCAGGATAAGGCATACACGTTAAACTCATTCATATTTATTACAAGGTGAGCAATTACCAGATTGTATACCCTGCTTTGCACCGTTAACGGCCAAACACATCTTATTGGAATGTGTAGACCTTGATCCTATGCGTCAAAGGTACTACAATGTTAATACTATGAAAGAGTTATTTGATACTGTAGATTTTAGTCTTGTTTTAGATTTCCTAAAAGAGATCAGACTATATAAATCATTATAATGTGTTTTTTATATATATTTACTTGTTTATATACCCGTTGACGGGCATTCGTTGATTTACATACATAGTTTATATTACACCTTATCATCCCTTATTTTTTAATAGTTTTATCTTATATATTTACATTAATGTTTAATTAATAATTCATTTCTTCGTTTTTCATCAATTTTTGCGCACAATATGACCTATTTATGTGTCGACGTGCCGTAAAACACCATTCATTCATTCATTTGTTCCATTTTTGCCACATTTAAGGGTAGGAGGATCGGTGATCCTAAACCGAAAATACTACTGGCCTTATAAATACAATATATTGCTGAGAAAAAGTAAGCAATGGATATTCAGCACAATAAAATTATAGTAATAAGGATATATTTCTCAAGTAAGAATATTTTTAAATATAGTTATAGCATCATTTCAAACGTGTAACGCCATTTTGTTATACACGCCACTTCAAGAACCTCAGGTGTGAGACAGTTTCTCCCAAACCCACGAGAACAGGTCACACCTGTAATTGAAACAAAAAACAAACTAATGAAAGAAAAAGAAAAATATTGGACAGGGAAAGCAGCATTCAAGGACGACAGTCAACCACAAAACACAAAAACAAACACGCAAACAGACAAACGAGAAGGCAAAAGTAATCAACAATGCAAACGACATCACAAACACAAAAGGGTTGACAATAGGGCTACCGCCTTGGAACGGTCAGTGGCAACAAAGGCCACTGGGGGTTTAAACCGGTTCTAGGGTGCACCAAACCTCACACTTACCCTACTGTCCTCCCATTAAAACATGACAGTGTAAATAAAGAAATCCCCGACATGATCTAATCTCTAACCAACAAGGCAGCATCAATAGGCAATATAAGTAAAACACAAATATGCTCGTGTAAATATAATACAAAAAAAACAATAGCCTAGACAGTCACAATGAAGGTACTCAGTGACTTGGTAGAAGCCAGAGCAACGACAGAATAAACCATTGAGGGCACGACAGGAAAGATCATAGACAAACATCAAACGCCACCGTCCCAATGGGCTTTAGGTAGGCGTCATCATAGGGTCCACAGCCTGTCCGGTCATCGTACAATTAAAGAGGAAAGCATAGTGGCGAACTGTAAAAGGGTCCACCACCAAGCATGCAGTACGTTGCAAAATGATAGGGTCATAACCTCTTTTGGTAAACTTTTTAACAAGTTTAACAAAGATAGTATTTAAGTGATCATGACCAAGAATCTTACGAAGTTTATAAATCACATCACCATAATCTTTGCAGATCGTGTCCGTAAGTTTAGCAAAATTATATTTTAAAAAATACTGCTTTAAAAAGAAATGTTTTGGACAGACACATGAAAGAAATCCGTAGCAGGCATTTGATGACGGTGACCAGAATTCATTTAATCATACTAGGCAGTGTCCTGTTCCATCCCAGTACAAGTTCACTTCATTAAAAAAACATGAAGTTACCGTATCGCTAAAAAAACAACCACATTGACACATACTCCGGCAATAAACAACAACAAAATGGGCGATGCATCGTGACGTTAGTGAGTGGGGAAAAACCTATTGTCACCAGAGTCATATATATCTCTATTGTCACCAAACTATTTCCCTGTTAAAAGCACATTGCGAGTAGACTCGTTTTCATCCGTGTTATCTGTTATTAAAACTGATGCTACTGTCTAGCAAAACAAATACATCTTTACAATATGCCGGCAGTAAACAAGAACTAAATGTACTATGCATCGTCACGTTGGTGGGTGAGTGGTGTACGACTGCCATCAAATATTTTCATTCTTAACGCAGAAATGTCGGCGTAATTCGACTGTCATATTTGAATGGATTAGCAAACAGTACAGTGAATATCATACGTGATTGAAATGTCAGTTTCAGACTGATAAGCTTGCTGATTTGCAACAGACATTGTCTAAAACATGGACGGCTGTACAATGAATTCATTCTCAATCACGCATGGTATATAAGTTTTAATCTGTTGAAATAAAGCGGTTGTTTATGCAGACATTGCGTGATGTCTTCAGAAACCTCTCTTGACAGGGTCGACCCTGATACCTACCTATAGGTAAGTATAAGTACCCTTTATAAAGGATGGCATCGTAGCCCTATGGCAGGTACACAGCATAAAAGCTATGATTGCCTCAGCAAATGTTACACCAATCATTGTGTCGTAGAAGTGCCTAATTTTATCAAGTTAACTTATTTGATGATTACATTTGACTTTTTTTTTTCAAAGGAACACTTCATTCGGTCAGTAAAAATATTTTTCTTATGTAAAAATGAGATATAGGGTCCTATAGAGACCACAGCGTCCAAACGCAATGGCATCGTAGGTCCGCACTGTACTGCAAACAATGACTTGATAATACAATGAAAGAGACACAAAATTACAGAAAGGGTGGTGAAGACTTGGAACGGTCAGTAGGCAATAAGGCCTACTGGTTAGCTTGAATCGATTTTATATGCGCATAATCCTCGCTATTATCATTCGTTTGGAGTTATAATTTTTCATTTATATACCCCTGCGGAAAGTAAGACCTATTTCAACTCTTCGACGAGTCTCATCAGGCGGTGGCCGATACAGGCAGATCTCACCTCTCTATATATTTTCTGTATTAACTTGCGGGCGGTTAAGCCTCGCCAGACGTTACCCTTTTCGGTGTTAACTTATGGGCGGTTAGGCCTCGCCAGATGTTGCCTTATTAATATACAGTTTATCGTATACGCACTTCTCTGGAAGCGTCAACCTTCATAAGTCCCGGAAACTGTGCGTAACGTATCACAGCTACGGTAGAGTCGATCTAACTTTAATTTTAATCGGTTATGTCATTTTTTATTAAAGAGGGAGACACCCAGCGTTTACATATTGATTTAAATCGAAAACATAGGAAGTAGCCCGAGTTAAAATCGTCTCCTTAATAATCGGATCTCCGGAACTATGAGACGTGAGTACGGCATACGCTTGTACAATGTTTTTTGAAATTTGTTTCATAAGAGCCTCCAGGCACGGATTTACCATCGGTGTATAAGGCGGCGTAATTGCAGCGGAAATGTCGAAAATTAAACGGATTCTTTTTTGTAATCGTCGCTGTACATGGGGAGGAAACTAGACCTATAACTAATCGAGAATATACAGAATATATTCACAAACTCGCTAATATCGCATGTGCTAATATCTCATGAGTCCACTTTACACCGAATTGTAAAGTGGAAACACGAGATATTAGCAAGAAATATTTTTGCTGAGTATATGATAATGATGCAACCAAAAAAAAAAGTAAAGCAAAAGCAAAACATGTCGCTGAATTAAAGTGGGTGAAAAACTTGCAGTCACCATTTCTACTGGGCCGTAATGACAATATGTGTCAACAAGGATATATTTCAAAAAGCCTTATATTGACATTTTTGCTATATTTACCATTCGAGAGCGTAAATCTAGATCTCATAGTAGAAGTAATGGTAACATCAAACGGAAATCACGAATTACTATGTCATTCGCTGACTACATACTATTTTTAATCAATCTGGAAAACACTCGATGCTTTCTTATCTCACCTCTCTATCACTTCACTTAAGCTGATGGACGAGAAAGCAGACACAATTTGCCTTCGAACAGATCCGTTGTATAACAATTCTTCCATAATTCAAAGCTATACGCAGCATGTTCTCTCACGCCTGGTTGACAAGAAGTCTGATCAAGTCAGACATTTCTAAAAAGTAACAGCATTGATTTTATTGATATACCGAGTGCTTGAAAATCATATAATTTGTTATAAGAACAAAAGATCAATTAGATTTATGATTTTCAACTTCAACAAAATAGTGTCTGACATTGATATAGTAACTAACTCTCCTAAGGAATGCAAAGTGTAAAACGTCTAAATTATGTTTCGATGCTCCGGCCGGTCATGTCATCTCCCAATCAATTGAAGATTTTAGTATTAAATGGTGTCTTAGAGATCATGCTGACCCTAACTATCTTTCTACTTGGAAAACAAATTTTAACATCATAACAAACCCGTATTAACTTCTATACGGCTAACCCTTCCCTACTTCTCCCTAGACCTAGGTTCTCATTTTGTAATCAAGAATTCAGGTATTTCATAATAATTTTGTTTTAGTTCCTGCTAATTAAGCTGCTTATAATGTAATTATTGTTTGACACCTCCATTACGTCAATGTGTTATCTCAGGAACTGGGGAGTACAAATTCGTATCTTCCAGTTAAATCTACTGAAGATAATGTTGTTGCGACGCATTTCACTAAGTGCAAGATATTTTCAAGGCTGGAGTAGACTAAAAGCAATGCATATTTCCACTCCAAGGCGGTAGCCCTATTGTCAACCCTTTTGTATTGTCGTTTGCATTTATTATTACGTTTGCCTTCTTGTTTTTCTGTTTGCGTGTTTGTTTCTGTGTTTTGTGGTTGACTGTCAGCCTTGAATGCTACTTTTCCTGTCCGATCTTTTTGTATTTCATGTACTGGATTCCCAAATTTCACAAATAACCATATAAAGCCCGTTTTATTTCAAATGCTGGTTCTTGCACCACTACAAATATATCAAAACGTTAACATCATGTCTTACTGCCGTTAAAGATCACGTAAAACACTATTGTGCTAAAGCTTATGAAAACTATTGGATTAATTTGTTTTGGTCTATTAACAATTCAGGCGACGTTCTTGATAACATTTTCGACAAACGTCAGGCTTCATTTGTAAGTACTTATGATTTTTCTACATTATAAACAACGTTACCACACAACCTTATCAAAGGCAAGCTGATTGCTCTCATTCAAAAAACATTTGCTAGGGAAAATACTACATTTGTGGCCTGTAACAATATTAAAGTGTGTTTTACTTACTGCAGTTTTGGCAGTTATACTATGTGGGCTTGCCATGAAGTTTCTGAATCACTTACTTTTATGTTAGATATTATTTTCGTCAGTTATGGAACTACCGTTTGTAGACAAATTGTTGGTATCCCTATGGGTACGAACAGTGCAACCCTGGTCGAAGATTTAATTTGATATTGCTATGAAAGAAATTTCATGTTACGTCTTTCACCAGATACCCAGGCAGATGTTTTTGAAGCATTTAATAACACCTCTCGGTATCTGGATGATATATTGAACATTGACAAATATGGAAAAAAAATCGAACAGGAAAAGTAGCATCGAAAGACGACAGCCAACCACAAACACACATATAACCAAAGAACAACACCACAGAAGAATACAACATAACAGATGAATAAAAGGTCAAATACGACATCACAAACACAAAAATAGGGTTGACAATAGGGCTACCGCCTTGGAACGGTCAGTGGCAAAAAAGGCCGCTGGGGGTTTAAACCAGGTTCTAGGGTGCACCAAACCTTACACTTATCCTACTGTCATCCCTATAAAACGGGAGTGTAAATAAAGGAATCCCCGCCATGAACTATTCTCTAACCAACAAGGCAGCATTAAAAGGCAATATAATTAAAACACAAATAACTCGTGTAAATATAAAACAAAAAGACAATAGCCTGGAAAGCCACAATGAAGGTACTCAATGACTTGGCAGAAGCCAGAGCAACAAGAGAATTAACCATTGAGGGCACGACAAGACAGGACTGTAGACAAACATCAAACGTCAACGTCCTTTTGGGCTTTAGGTAGACGTCATCATAGGGTCCAAAGCCTGTCCGGTCATCGCACAACCAAAGAGGAAAGCATAGCCTTTTCGTTGCTACTATGGTTAATAATATATATCCGAAAGAACTTCAATTTAACAAAGCTGAACTGCATTTTACCTTGCCTCACTTTATATCTTTGATACTTTGTCATATGTATTGTTGGCATAAGTGGACATCTCGGAATGACAAAAATACCAAGATGAAGGTCATAATTTGCGTTATTTTCTCAAAATACACCCTCGTTAAACCACTTAACCTCAGTAACTTAACTTCTTATGATTTTCTCACTTTTATTTGTTTGATACTTGGTCATATGAAGTGTTGTCTTTGGTGGACATCATTTAAGCACAAATTTAATAAAATATTGCATATGCTGTTTGCCGCGGTGGGCGAGACAACCTCAGACCGAGTTCTTGTTGTAATCGTCTGTGTTTTACTTTTTTCGCGCTTCTTATTAAGAATTGGCGATGACAGCGGTATTGGACTTTTTATTTTACTGACGATATACGGTTTTGAACACAGCCCGAACATGACATCACCCTCGAACTCGGTTTTGAACAAACTGGGGTGTTTTTTATCGTACTTGATGTGTTTCTCGCAGCACGTACAAAGCATCCAGCAACCGCCATCCGCGTTATCACGGCAGAGACCCGTTAATCTCTGATCATACTCGTTCCTTAATTCAGGTTTGATAACGTCTTCGAATTTGCCCGCGGTTTTACACAGGTAGTTCGAATCCGTGTCCATTTCTAGCAGTATATAGTCGGAGCGGTCGACGTATACGTCCAGAAAGTCGTAGTTGAAGGCTAACATTCTCATTTTAGCTAACTGTAAAATTAAGTAGGGGGTATATCGTGAGTTGTTTTTTTTCACCATCTCGCCTTCATAGGACTCTTCGGCTTCGAGAAAGGTCAAGTTACGAAATTCAGTTTCATTGATTAAAAGACAAGCCCGACTCCCACCTTTAACGTAATCGATCGTTATGTGTTTCGCTTTATCCATAATGGTGCAGCCAAAAGAGCTATTGCCTACCAATTTCATTGTTTCTGGTGTAACATCACCCGCTCGTCTCGCGTCGCTGACGTCTTTAACGAATGTCTCGAAACAGGCTCGCGAATTGTATTCGACTACCTTTATTAAATTGTTTACTTTAGGGCCGTGATCGAGGTACCAGATTAGCAAGAGCGTCGCCAGCAAGATCTGTCGGGCTTTCATTTTCCCTTTAAGCAGACGACGCGGGGTTTCGGACATATTTTGACTTTTAGCGTGCTTTTGCATATGCTCGACTTTCAAATCGAAAAGAGCTTCGGCGTTGCAGAACAGGAAGACATTTCTCCAAAATAATCGGAGCGGGTTAGAACCATTTTACCCTCCAATTCGGGGTCCCATTCCTCGGGTACTTATATATCTACTTCAACCATACCAAAGAAAAATCCAAGAGGAAGAGTAGCATTCACCTGATACAGTCACTCCAACAAGTATTACAAAGCAAATGTGATACAAAAAAGTACATCACAAACACATTCAGTAAAAACAAACATCACAAACATATAAGGGTTGACAACAGGGGTACCGACTTTGAACGGTCAGTGGCAAAAGGGACCACCGGGGAGTGTAAACCGGTTCAAGGGTTCGTTATTAGCAACATTTAATAATTGGTTTTCGGTGACCTTTCCGCAATGACGTCGGTAAAATTCGGGGCGTCCTTTGAATAACATGTTGTATGTTCTGGTGTTTTGACGGCAAAACTCGCACTCCCACAACTACTCTACAACGTTAAAGCCTTCACTTTCCAAATGGCTAGTCGTCGTTTACGTTTTCTCGAATTTACTCTCTCGTTCCTTCAACCATTTCTCGTTCTTCACTTTCTCAGTTAGCCTGCAGGCATGTCCGTGCCAATAGCAGCCTTGATAAATGTTGCCCGAGTTATAATCGAAACCATCTATCGGGTACCGCCCTACCATTTTTTGATGTTGAAGGGCATTAAAGTCGTAGCCTATAACATTTTGACAAGATTTTCCTTCCAGGATAAACGTTTTTTATTTTACCGCTTTTCTATTATAAATAAACTAGACCCCCCAATAATATTAGCTTTTATCCTATCGTGAAGGTCTGTATTCTTTTCGTCGATGAGTGAAAATTCGACTCTGGTTCATTTATCCGCTCTAAATAACAAGTGACGCGCCAACACAAGTACCTCAATGGCGGTCTTGAAGACGTCTATGGAGCGTTTGAAATAGAATGTTTGGTTTAAATGTATTTATTTCCAAATAGTTGCAACAATACAAATAAAATGTTCACAAAAACAAAACGATCAGAACGAAAAATGACACATTATAGAGATTATAAATGGACCCATGTACAGTTCGCTTCGCCACTATGCTTTCCTCTTTAATTGTGCGATGACCGGGCAGGCTCTGAACACTATGATGACGTCTACTTAAAGCCCAATAGGACGGTGACGTTTGATGGTTGTCTACAATCGTGTCTTGTCGTGCTCTCAATGGATTATTATCTTGTTGCTCTGGCTTCTGCCAAGTCATTGAGTACATTATTTGTGGCCTTCTAGGCTATTGTTTTTTGTATTTATATATACACCAGCATCTTTGTCTTTTACAAATAATTGCCTATTAATGCTGCCTTTTTGGTTAGAGAATAGTTCATGGTGGGGATTTCTTTATTTAAACTGTCCCGTTTTATTGGGTTGACAGTAGTGGAATAGACGAAAAGCTAAATAGACTTCCAACGATGTACTGGATTCCTAAATCCCGTTTTATTTCCAATTCTAGTTATTGCAGCACTACACATATCTCCAAACCTTTAAGATCATGTCTTACTGCCGTTACAGATCACGTTAAACAATATTGTGCTAAAGCTTATGCAAACTCTGGGATTAAAATATGTTGGTCTATAAACATTCAGGAGACGTTCTTGATACAATTTGTAATAAACGTCAAGCTTCATCTATAAGTATTTATGACTTTTCTACATTATATACTACTTGACCACACAACCTTATTCAAGACAGAATTATTGCTCTTATTCAAAAAAAACTTTGCTAGGGAAAATACTAAATGTTTGGCCTGTAACAATTTCAACGCGTTTTTTACTAACAGAAGTTTGGACAATTACAATATGTGGACTTGCCATGAAGTTTGTAAATCACTTATTTTTCTATTAGATCATATTTTCGTCAGGTATAGAACTACCGTTTATAAACAATTTGTTGGTATCTCTATGGGTACGAACTGTGCACCTCTTGTCGCAGATTTGTATTTATATTGCTATGAAAGAGATTTCTTGTTGAGTCTTTCACCAGATACCCAGGCAGATGTTTTTGAAGAAAGATAAAAGTATAGGACAGGGAAAGCAGCATTTAAGGACGACAGTCAACCACACAACACAAAAACAAAGACGCAAACAGACAAACGAGAAGGCAAAAGTAATAAAAACAAATGCAAACGACATCACAAACACACAAGGGTTGACAATAGGACTACCGCATTTGAACGGTCAGTGGCAACAAAGGTCACTGGGGGCGGTTAAACCGGTTCTAGGGTGCACTAAACCTCACACTTACCCTACTGTCATCCCATTAAAACAGGACTTTGTAAATAAAGAAATCCCCGCCAGGATCTAATCTCTAAACAACAAGGCAGTATCAATAGGCAATATAAGTAAAACACAAATATGCTCGTGTAAATATAATACAAAAAAACAATAGCCTAGAAAGCCACAATGAAGGTACTCAATGACTTGGCAGAAGCCATAGCAACAAGAAAATAAACCATTGAGGGCACGACAAGAAATATCATAGACAAACATCAAACGCCACAGTCACATTAGGCTTTAGGTAGGCGTCATCATAGGGTCCACAGCCTGTCAGGTCATCGTACAATAAAAGAGGAAAGCATAGTGGCGAACTGTAAAAGGGTCCACCACCAAGAATGCAGTACGTTGCAAAATTATAGGGTCATAACCTCTTTTGATAAACTGTTTAACAACGAGCCTAATATAGGTGGCTTAGAAGTAGAATACCGCTTAAGCCGGTGCTAGGGGGCGTGAGAAGTGTTGCTTCTTTCATTACTTCTCATGAACAGACTCAATAAAACCGAGTCTGCTGCTTTATTCTCTTAATTGTGTTTGTTGCTCTCAAAGGACCACCTTTATTAGTATTTATTAACATTCACACTAGCGTTCGTTTAGCGCAGTTTGGTGGCTGTAAAAGGTCTCCCCGTGCCACGAATCAGCAGTGGTATTTTTACTGGTCCTTTGGGACCATTGAACCTAATATAGGTGGCTTTGAAGGAGAATATCGCTTCAGCCGGTGCTAGGGGGCGTGAAAAGTGTTGCTTCTTTCATTACTTCTCATGAACAGACTCAATACAACCGAGTCTGCTGCTTTACTCTCTTAATTGTGTTTGTTGCTTTCAAAGGATCACCTTGATCAGTATTTATTAATATTCACACTAGCGTTCGTTTAGTGCAGTGTGGCGGCTGTAAAATGTCTCCCCGTGCTACGAATCAGTAGTAGTATTTTTTTTACTGGTCCTTTGGGACCATCGAGCCCAATATAGGTGACTTTGAAGTAGAATACCGCTTAAGCCGGTGCTAGGGAGCGTGAGAAGTGTTGCTTCTTTCATTACTTCTCATGAGCAGACTCAATAAAACCGAGTCTGTTGCTTTATTCTCTTAATTGTGCGTTTTGCTCTCAAAGGATCACCTTTATCAGTATGTGTTAACAAAGATAGTATGAAAGTGATCATGACCAAAAATCTTACGAAGTTTATAAATCACATCACCATAGAAGTCAGGTTGTGATAGTCCTTGTCGCAGAAGAGTCCTTCAATTAGTTTATATTTGGAAAGAAGATAATAAAATTTTGCAAA
Source organism: Cyrtodaria siliqua (assembly GCA_037043455.1). NCBI lineage: Eukaryota > Metazoa > Mollusca > Bivalvia > Adapedonta > Hiatellidae > Cyrtodaria > Cyrtodaria siliqua. The sequence continues at coordinate 92,014 of JAWPHD010006842.1, forward strand.
GGTTTTACGAAATTTATGGTAACGGTAACCCTGATTGAGTAGCTTTTTATTTATACAAAGATTACGAATATTAAAGTCCTCAACTCGAGTACAAGCTCTTGAAAAACGAATAAGTTAAGACACATACACCCCATAAGAAGTTGCTCGGGGAACATCCCCATCCAAGTGGGGATAATTAACAATGTCAAAATTAAAATCATCTCCCTTGTAATAGATTTTGCTAATTATTTCACCATTTTCAATCGAGAAATCTAAATCAAGAAAAGAAGCGTTATTATTAGATATATTAGCTTTGTTAAGCTGAAGTTCTTTAGGATAAATATTATTAACCATAGATGTAAAGAAAGGGTTGTCAATGTTCAATATGTCATCCAGATACCAAGATGTGTCATTAAAGACTTCAATAACATCTGCATGGCTATCTGGTGAAAGACTCAACATGAAATCTCTTTCATAGCAAAATAAAAAAAAATCTGCGACAAGTGTTGCACAGTTCATACCCATAGGGATACCAACAATTTGTCTATAAACGGTGGTTTAATGACATCTCTCGATATCTGGATGACATATTTAACATTGACAACTTCAACTTAGCATAGCTAATATTTCTGATACTAACCCTTCTGTTCTCGATTTACCTCTCTCTATTGAAAATGGTAAAATAAATAGCAAAATCTATTACAAGAGAGATGATATAAGATTATAAGAATCACCAGGAGTATCGATCTGAGATAGGGAAATCTCAACCTCGGGATCAGAACTGCAACCAGGAACTCCGCAGAGCCTCGTCCCTAGTTACAATTCTGACCCTCGGGTGAGATTTCCCTATCTCAGATCGATACTCCTGGTGATTCTTATAATCTTATATGACATTTGACTCTTACACACGCCCGGGAATCGCACCACCAGCATTGCTTTTACAATACCGAGAGCTTAAGATTTCCGGTAATTACAGCGAGCGATCAGAATTGTTGGAATTAAAGTAGGTGTTCAACATTATGGGCGATTGCTTTTGTAGTTAAAACTTTTTTTTTATAAAAATCGAAGAATGTCATGTGCTAGCCAATTGACCAAAGCGACTATTCCCAAATGTTAGGCATCGACCATCTACGCATGTTGAGAAATCTGCCGTATGCTGTTTATGTAAGAAAACAACCGCATAACACAGGTAGACGCTATATTTTTAACATTCAGACTTTTGCATTTATCTTGTAAATTTCCCAGGCTATAGATATAGATTCTGACGTACATATGCGAATTTCTAGACACAAATATGGTAAATGGAAAATGATTTATCGCAAAAATTGCACGGCGATACAGGCGTGCGACCTACACTGCAGGCGTGCTATGAAATAAGAACAAGGTGGACATATTCGTCGTTTTGAGAGATGCCATACTTATGTTGTACTATCATGTTATTATAATTATTGTTTAAACATACACTAAAAAACAATCGATTACATCTACTTCTTTTTTCCCAACATTTTGGTTTAGTGAGTATGAAACAATGATTACATGTATAAGAAATACATGTCATTAAACCATCAGCAACATCAACACACTCATCACATTTTCCATCCTTTTTCAACCTGGTTTTAACCACCTGGGAAATAAACCTGTAACCGGGAAATCAACCGGGGAATAGTATCACCACGTGACCGCCCCACCCCTACCCCCAACATGGGATAAAGCTTTGCATTTTATTTCGATCAATACCTAATATTTTTCAAATAGTATTCATATAATTGTATGTTTTTATAGTTATATTGTTGTAATTAAACGTATCACTTAACGCTTATAACTCAAATAAAGACCGAAAACAAAAGATAGAAAAAACCAAATGTTGACTGGACTTCCACTTTTTTTGGCCTAAATATTCATATTTGATTTAACGATTGCTGTCCAACCTACGGATTAAAAATGGCGCGAAAGTTGACTAAAAAACCAAAAAAACACGTAGTATGTTTTGAAAACAAGTAAGTTTTGATACTCGCGTTACTGCAAGAGGGTTTCGCCTGCCGCACACAATCTGTTAACACGATTGTTTGATGAATCTTCGACTTATTAACTTGCTTCTAATTATTTATGTTTGAGTTTACCCATGTGAGATAGGTAAATCCCACCGTCGGGAATAGTAATGCAACCAGGAACTCAGCAGAGCCTCGTCCCTCTATGGTTACAATTCTGTCCCTCGGGTGAGAATTTCCTATCTCAGATGGATTTTTATAGAGTAATTTTCTAAGAAAGTTTTTTCTATCTGTATACTAACACCGGGTCAAAGGTGAAACTCGTTTTGTACCCCTGCAATTGCGTACCACGTCTACATTCACGTTTTAAATTGATATGAAACAAAAGTATGATGAGCTGATCTTTCAAATATCGCGAAATGTCAAGAATACAGTTACATCCAAAAAATAGCAAGAAACTGCTCAAAAGAAGAAAAAAAGAAGAAAGAAAGATTAGCACTCTGTAATACTACTTTCGACAGCGCCAAGCCAGCAATAGCATATCAATCATTTTGGTCTTGAAAAGTGGCCAAAGAAATACGATGAAATATCCTTAAATTTTTAAAACGCTATTTTTTCTCTGTTTCTGAGTTCAAATCACTTCTTCAAACACAAAAAAATATGTTTTTTTATGCAATTCTAAAAGATACATGATTTCTCCTAATAGGTTATAATAGCGTAAATGGTTCTCGATGCCCCTTCCATAGTAAAGTGAGGATGTTGACAATCCGTTAAAAACTCAAACTTGATTAGAATTCTGGAAAACTTACTTTATTATGCAAACAAACATGCCTACTGTTAAACATCACAAAGTCAATGGGGGTTGAATATCATCTAAGAAAGATTTCTTCAGCAGTATACTAACACTTCAATGAAAAAAAAGATTTTAAAGAAAAAACAGGTAAGCACTCTAATTTTTAAAGAAAAAACAGATAAACACTCTGATTTGTAAATAAAGAAAATATAAGCAATCTTTAATACAGCACACCTTTCGACTGCACCAGGCGAGTACGTTCGATTGGTTTAGTTAATTAAACCTAAAAGCGATATACCATGCATACCGTGTAGACTCCGTGTAACGTTTTGCCTGATATTTGAACAGTACGGAATGGCAAGCAGTTCTTGTGTTTGATTGGCTGAAACGTTTCGCTAGTGGTTGTTTTTATTCTATTTCCAGGGACGTAGCTAGGTAGAAATGATGCGTACGCAAAACGAAATGCAAACACGTCTTAAAACTTCATTAAATTTCCTCAGACCGATACGCATCTACATTTAATTAACGTGCGCATGTTGGGTGGAGTCACTTATCGTTGAACAAAATAACACTTTCAGCAGAAAGGCAGATGCCATTTTGCAAGTTATGTTTTCTATAGAAGCTCGCCGGGCTTCTCTAACTCTATCGCAAATGTTGTTCCTATCCCCAATAAAAGTTGAAGATAACGAATCCAATCGTCCGTAAATTAACTTGACACCTCTGTATCCTAGATGGGATCCATTCATCCGTCCTTTGATATATATGACTACCGGTAAAATGCGAATATTCATACTATTGAGAGCTTTTATAACATTTCCTTTCAGACCTCCTTTTTCGACAAATGTTCACTATTAGTGACACTTACTTATGAATTAAATACTTGTAGTTTTTCGATTAATATTATCATGATTATATTTGTTGCTACAGGCTTATCTCGCCGAAAGAATGAAAAAGAGCACTTGTCAGCGTGACAGTACATCATCCACATACTTAAATGCAGAGGTATGTTTTAAATGGATATCAATTCAGAAGAAAATTTAAATAATTTTCTCCTCAATAATCAGAAGTATATTCGCCTGGTACCCAATGCCAATAATAAATAGAAATAATATGGTTTATTCAAGGCGTACTAACAATACCCAAAATTAATTGGAGGCACAATGAAATATACATTTTGAACAGCTCACACTCAAAAGACTATGTTAGCTACCTTGCAGTGCTGAACGAAATCCTTTAACGTATATCTTTGCAGGCACAGGCCAAGGAAATGATGTTAAATTACCTGTTTACCTTCCTAAAGTCATCCGTCGAAAGGGATATAGAAACACTTCCTGACGCTCCGGAAAACAGACACAACGTTAAAGGTGGAAAGAAATGTTTCTGCCAAATATTGGAAGCAACATTGTCTTTACCAGAACTAGTGGATGAAGACGTTGTTTAATAAAGATCGGTTTAAAAACACTGGCACTTGAGCTGCAAATTCGGCAATTTGACAAAGATACAGACTTCGAAACGAGGTCTATCAACTTGGTGTCAAACAAGTTTCACTACCATGTGTTATATAGATAATACTCAGTAGCGGTATGTTTTTGTATTTTTTTATTAATACTATTTGCGGCTCAAGTCCCAGTGCTTTTAAAAAACCGTAGCGATAAGAGTGATAGCCATATTGCTGTGATGTGCATAGTGCCATTACAACGTCAATTGAAGGAGGAACTGAGATATCGCTCTTTAGACCATGAGCCAGACAATGTTTCGTTACCATCTCAGGCGGCAAATTCTTACTGGTACCATGTTATGGAGCACATTGTAGAGAAAGAAAAATCCATGATAGCAGTGCAAACAGGGTAGCTATTTCCTGTTATTAGAGTTATCTCCCCCTTTTAAATAAAAATCAGGTTTATTTAAAAAAACGTTATCTCTAAAACCGGAAGTACTAGAGGTCTAATATTTTCCATATGCAAAATATTAGACCTCTAGTACTTGCGGTTTTACGATACCATTAGTAATATCAAGAAAACCATATTTTTGCAGTAGTTAGTACCGATATGTCAGAAATAGCTTTCTGGGTATTCAAATGTATACTATCTCGATATACTGGGTACTGATGCTTATTTGTAAGCGTGTTTTGTTGTTGTTTTAATTAACTTCAATATTGTAATTTTAATTAAAACGAGATATGATATCAGTACTATTACTCCTCTTTTATTATTCCAAAGACTTTGCCATAAATTGATATTATCAATCAAAACCTAGAAATCGGGTGGGCATATATAAGGCTTACAGACATGTTGCAACTCATGACAGTCCAGACATACTACCGTGTCATTAAAAGATTATTATCTTGGTACATTGGCGGAGGGAGCATACTCCATAGAACAACACACACATAATCACATTTGCTAGAAACGAATGACTTTTGTGAACCCCAGCCATTTGGATGTAACCGTACCATTGAAGTAACAACGTGTTATCATTTTATATGTATGCATTTCAACGCAGTCACCCTCCTTTAGCGCATACAGTCTGTGCCCAGTGGATAGCATGGTGAATTTGAAATCCGGAGAACCCGTGTTCATGTCTCGCCGGCACCACTGAGTTTCGTCGGTGTGTTAATTGGCAAGATTTCATTTCCTCGTAAAGACAGGTGTAGCCTCGTATGTCTGATCGGGACGTAAATTGGGCAGTACTATGTATCGGAGTCCATCCTTTAAGTTAAAGAACTATAGTAATCTATATGTCAATAAGATTATGGCAGGTTCCCGGATTCCAAAGTATAGCTCCCCACTCTCTGGGGCGGGTCCTTATAATATATAATGTGTTGATAATCCGTTTAACAACATCTAATTCTTTCAATTCTGTTTCTTTTAAAGTGCATCGTCAATAACTTCAGGCACAAAATTAAAGGTAAAAATATCCTTTTTGTCAACAACATAAAATAAGTATTAAATACTCATATTGAGATCAATGAGGGACAGTTTAAGGGAATACATAGACCCTTGTGTGATAGTCTTTGTTATTGTCGCAACTTGTCGTCATTGGCAATAATGTTTCGATACTTTTTAGGTAACTTTCATTCAGTTTGCACTATTTCTTGGCAAACTGATTTGATAATATGATCTCGCACCTCAATGGATGAACAATGTCGTCGACGTATAATCCACTCTTCGGCCGGTCTAGACCAACCAGAACATTTGAAAACCGCCACAAAATCATTGGATCTGATTGTTGAAAATGGTACATATATTTCCTCTTGAGTTGCTGCTTCGATTTCGTTGTTCCTGTTGTTAAGATAACTGCCATCACTGTGTTTGTTTATATCTGTATGACAATCCACATGCTTATGTTCTTGCCGTATGTTGTCGTCTTCGAAGCAACAACTGACAAACGTCACTCGTTGATGCAGTTTCCAGATTATTTTCAAGCCGCATTTCCAAATCTCCATCTATACATTTTGATATGATCAGCTTCGAAAATGGTAAACAAACATTTGCGTTGAAGCTAGAATCACAATCCGGTGTTTCAGTTATACTGTTCGATGATTCAGTTTCGCCTTCAGATTCCAAACCACTGCAATCATTAGCATTCCCTAGTTTATGAACTATCTCTTTAACACAACGACTAATTGAATCTCCTACTGTCTCTTTAGCTTTGTGTTTGTTTGACTTACTTACTTACTTAATCCTCTATGTCCCTGATGGGACATAAGGCATCAACGATTTGCCTCTACTTGGCTCGGTCGCTTGCAGCATGTTGCGCCTCGCCCCATGTCAAACCTATCTCCTTCAGCTCAGTTAGTATGGTGCGCCTCCATGTTATTTTAGGGCGTCATTGTTTTCTTCTGCCTGGTGGTGTCCATCTCAATGCAATCTTTGGGATACGGTCCTGGTCCATTCTAAGAACGTGTCCAAGCCAACGGATGCGGCGGCGTTTGATCTCAGTGACCACGTTTTGGCTCTTTGTCCTCTTGTACAGTTCTTCATTGGTGATTTTCATAGGCCAGAATATTCTGCATATCCTCCTCAGGCAACCTTTGTGGAAGACGCTGTGTTTGTTTGAGGTATTGGCATATTCACTCTTCGCTTGCTTCTTTTTGTCACTAAATTCCTTAACGCTATCGATTCCATAATTACACGATTGACATAATCGAGCTATTATTTTCCATGTACGTATTTTGGGCTCTTGATAATAAACCATATTTTCAGGCAAAGCTCCTGATATTTTTCTCTATTCCAATCCGACAGCAGAATATCTTGTATAAGTAAGCGCTGTATTATCTTTTGCGATTATTGTTTCTGTTTAATTTCCAACAAATGTACCCTTTAGATCGTACATACTTCTGGTGTGACATGCCGAGAGATGCAAAATTATTTTCGAACTCTTGCGGTAAATGCAACAAGAGGAAAAAACAACAAGTCATCTCAAGTTCCCTCATTATCTTACCTTGCTGAAAGGTGAGATCAAGTCATCAAAGGCAAATACAAACGCTATTGAGATAGTTGAACTGTTCCTGTCGGACGACCGACCGATGATGGAAAGTTCGTGATTCAGTGAAATGACTGCCTGAGTGGTTTCATGGTATATGAATGCGAACAAATCCCAAGCCGGTACGGATACTTGTGTCCAACCTGTGAGGTGGACCCTCCCTAACCTCTAGATGAGCAATCAGGACCATGCAGAAGAATCGACAGGAATACACTGGAGATCGGGAGATTAGGGCAGTGATCAAAACGAAAAGTATCCCGCCAGTTAAGGAGATCATTCAAAACCTAAACATGGCGCAGTAACCATTGAGACAGTAGCTTCGGTGATACCTGGGCGGTACCAGCTTGTACAGAGGAAGTGTTTGAGCTGGATACGAGACAGCCACCGCTTTGGGAAGTTCCTTCTGAGCAGGAGTACAATTGCGAAGAACTCCCCCTTCCTGGTGAGTGCAAAGACTCACTGGAGACGAGGAGGACAGCGACTGTTACTGCACCTTGAGGTGGAATATACACTATTGTCCAGTTGAAAGGACCTTCTAACACTACGAGACAACGCAGCGGGTCAGGAGGGAAAACAGTGATGGAAATCTTACCAAATGATAGTCGACCCCTTTGTGGTCATGGAGTCGAGATGCCCTGGAAAAGTATCGATTCCTGATGCCACATCACCAGTTCCAAGCTCACTCAGACCTGAGGCCCACCCGATTCGCCCAGTCAGAGACCAACAGAAGAGGTCAACATGTCAAGGGTCTCCTTCTCCTGGGCGAAATAATTCTACGGAAATCAGGCCCAAGGCACATGTCAGCACGATAGGTGAGCAAACTCGAGGAAACAACTCTCATAGATATGCCGTTCCGCAATGTCTCAAAACGAAGGCGGAGTATGGCTGTAGTTACCATCATACATGTATATTCCTATCTTCCTTGCATCATATGTCTAGGAAAGAAGGCTCTCAGATAGCACAAAGATGTAGCCCCTTTCGGCAGTCCCAGAAGCTACGACATCTCATGATGTTAGAGCTTACAACAGCCCAGCTTGAGAGTGTCAAGATTAGGAGGTATCATGCACCTTCCCCCGGTTACAAATGGTGCCTTTCAAGCTCAAAATGACCACTTCCGTAAGTGGGTAGCTGTGTTCTGAACTTGCAAATTGACCGTGCAAACCTAGAAATGTAGCTGTGTTCTGGCGATCGCCTTATTCAATAAAACGGAAGGTGAGTGTGGTCGAAGATCAATGTAGTGGAGATCATACCGGTAGGAAACCTACCCTGACGACAATTTCCGGTTTACCAAGCAGACGTCTGAACTTAAATCAATTCCCACCCTTTTATAGGATTTTTGCATCAATACAGCCAGAATAAATAGTTAATTATATACAATCTCAGTTCACATCTGTTACAACAAGAGAGGAAGGTACATATATATACATACACATGTTATAACATAACTGTATGCCAAGTTTTAATTTAAACAATCTTAACAACCAACCACAAGGAGCTTTACAGTTTTAGCCGCTTTGTTTGCATTCATGTTTGTATGAATGGGTATTTTATTTCAAACCACTACCACATGTTAATTATGTTTACGTTTTAATAATCAAACACATGAAATTACGTGGAATATTTTTTCGTTTTCTAATCCAATTATAGCAAATTTCGGCTAGATTCTACTGAAAATGAATCCACTTTAATCTATCTGTCCGCCCGTCTGTCCGTCCGTCCATGCGCCCTATACTTTAAGATTTGTTTGTCCTCGAATACTAGCGGTTGTCACGATTCCGAAAATAAAAACATAATTGTCTCGATCGATTTACTGAGGAACAGACGCCTTTTGAAAGTTTCTGTTAGATTTTAAATTAAACGTTGGCTTACACATGTATATATTTGTTATAATAATAATAAAAACATGTCGTCGCTATTACTTAGCTCTCTGTTATGGAACAGGTTTCCTAGACTGCGTTACAATAACATGAAAGTTAACGCAAGAATTATTAAAATTGATGCCAATGGTGGCCCTCGGGACAGTATGTGGTTGAATTCCACGATTTTAAGCTTAGATATCTAGAGTACCATTCAAAGGGAACTATGTTTTTGATTGTGTATACTGATAGTTTTGGCGATATATAACATGTATAAAGCTGGAAATATGTTTTAAACGGTAGACCGCACTTGGTATATTATTTTCCACTATACAATTTGTCAGAAGAACTTCATCACACAAGATATATGTTAGTGGATGAACGCTTTGAGGTCGAAAGTCATATGACATACCTTGCCGACGATAGGCGACATGTAATAATATATGTATATATAGTATAATAAGTCTGTACTCAGCGAGTTGGCTTATTTATTGTTTAAGTAATCAAAGAGCTGAGACAGACTCTATCTTTTTTGTAGCATGGTATACTTAGTAACACTGTACGGTCATAATGACCGTACTCTAAATTCCAATATTTGGTAGTTGTAGTACGGTATAGCCACGCCCCTTTAGTTACCCTAAATTAAACGATTTAATGCTCTGCATTCATCAAAGGAAATGTCACCCACCATTCTACAAGTCACGAGTACGAGCTAATGATTGTCGTCAATATACGGAAGTCATACCATAAGAAAGTATGGGTTAAAATATTAATTTGTTTATCGATTTAGTCAAATTTTCAGAATGCGTGAGAACGTAGAATGTATGAATGTGAGCAGGATTTAACGGAAAGATGCGTTTGCCTCACGCCCAATACGTGATATTTGACAGATATGGTCACCATCGCATCCGTCGCCGGGATGGTAAAGACGCTGCCTTTAAAATATTCTCGCCTCTCACCGCGGGTTCAAATCCCACTGGGAGCTGGACTTGTCAAGTGAGAGAGTGTCGATTCTTACGGATGGCGGGAGGTATAAATTAGTGGCTATACACAGGAGAAAATGGATAAACTGTCTCCAGCACGAACATGTCGACGGTCATACAAAGCCTTCTGAAAAGTTGATATAAAATTCGAACAGGAAATGCATCGTCGAAACCAACGTTCGACTGATTACGTTATCACTTTATTCATTTAATGAATGGGGTATTAACGTAATAAATCAGACGTGGGTTCCGACGATGCAGGAAATGTAGCATTCAAAGATCTAGGTCAAAGAAAAACACGCACACCATTCATCCTACCGACTATATATACTATTGTTTTTAATATCCACGCCATAGCCTATTTACACTTACACATCGCAAGCTATGATGTACAATGTTATATTAATCTATGTCACTTGGTTTATGTACATGGATGTCCTTAGAATCTTGTCTAGAGTTTGGGGATTGTTCTTTCTTTTCACAGAAACTTGCAATGCGATTCAAGCAAAACACTAAGAATTCGTTGCCCTTTTCTGCTACTTCTGTCAATATTTCGTCACTATTTTTACCCGAAGGAAAATCATCGGTCATTTTAGACATTAATTCCACTATTCCAGATACGGCCCTGTTTCCTTCAACAGTTATGTCCTTTGATTTGTCAGCTCCGTGTCGGTTTTAAGATTCGAGCAAAAATGTTGTGCACCGGTTATAACCCTTTCGTTAAACTCTCTTTCATCCTTTTCTCTTTTTACCGGTTTCCAAAAGTCACCAAAGGCATCGAACGATTCGTCAGCTCTCTCAGCGAAAGTGTCTGATGTTAATGATGTTCTTATTTGTTCCAATGCTTCTAATGTTATTTTACAAGGTGTAGGTGAGGGTCTTTTTTCAACGAACATGTGTAAATGCTCCACTGGGTTCCTAAGAATGGCAGTTAACGTTTCTTTCACCCTATCCACAACTTTAATATCGCAGTCAGCAGTGAGATTCATATTTCTAACAAAGAAATGTGGAATATATCTTTTGTTTAAGCAGTCAATCATGACTTCCATTGCTTCGCTTACACCATACATGACGTTATAGCGGGTGTCCAGAAATGGTCTGCTTTAGTCTCGCTTATCCACAGAAATGCCGTCTTCTAGTGTTAGGATGCAAGGACACATGGCTCGGTAGACAGAAAACTCTTCTGATAAGCCTTTAATATTCTCCAGCATACTTTTTGCGGTTTAGTCATACTATTGGCAAATGTCCGACACATCAAACGACAGTCTGAAGTGAACAATGTTCTCGTTTTCCTTCATGAAGGATAAAGGTTTAGCAATCACTTGGCAGCCTATTTTGATAATCTGATCTCGCATCTCGATGGAAGGCCAATATCGCCGACGTATTATCCACTCTTCGGTCGATCTGGGCCAACCCGAAAAATCTGAAAGCCGGCACAAAAGCAGTTGATCTGATTCTTGAAAATGGTATATGTATTACCTCTTGCTTCTTCGAATTTGTTGTTCCTGTTGTAATGAATGATGCTCTCACTGTGTTTGTCTATGTCTGTATGACAATCCATATACGTATCGTATTGCCGTATGGCGTCGTCTTCGAATCCACAATTGACATTAGCATTTTCACTCGTTGATGCAGTTTACAGATCAATGTCAAAGCACATTTCCAAATCATTATCTATACGTTCTGATATGATCAGCTTCGAAAGTGGTCAAGAATCATTTGTTTCGTACCTAGAATCACAATCTAGTGTTTCAGCTATACTATTTGCTGATTCTGTTTCGCCTTCTGATTCCAAACCACTGTCATCATTAGCATTACCTAGTTTGTGAACAATCTATGTAACACAACGAATTATTGTATCTCCTATTTTTTCGTTAGTTGTAGGTTTGTTTGTGGTAAGTTGATATTCACCCTTCGTTTGCTCCTTCTTGGCACTAGTTAATTCATTAATACAATCGATTCCATCATTACAAAATTGACGCACCTGAGCTATTTTTGTCCCATGACTTGTCGCGGCCTATTGATAATGGACGCCCATATTTTAAAGAAGAACACCTGATATTTCTCTCCTTTCCAATCCAGCAGCCGAATGTCTTGTATAGGTAAATGCTGTATTATCTTTTGAGATTATTGTTTCTTTGTGGCTTTCTAGGCTATTGTTCTTTTGTCTTTATATATACACGAGCAGCTTTGTGTGTTGGTTGACTGTCCTCCTTGAATGCTACTTTCCCTGTCCGATCTTTTTATATTTCTTTTTACTTATATTGCCTATTAATACTGCCTTGTTGGTTGGAGAATAGTTCATGGCTTGGAATTTTTTATTTACACTGTGCCGTTTTATTTGCATGACAGTAGGGTAAGTGTGAGGTTTGGTAATCCCTATATCCTGGTTCAACCCCCAGCGGCCTTTTTTGCCACTGACCGTTCCAAGGCGGTAGCCCTATTTTCAACCATTTTTGTTTTTGTGACGTCATATGCCTTTATTCTTTGTTAACATTGCCATTCATGTTTGTCCTTTTGCGTGTTTTTGGGTTTACTGTGTTCTGTGAAAAACTCATTTCCTGTTCGACTTTTATACTATTTTTATTTCGAACAACTGTTCTCATTAGATCGAATACTTCAGAATATATGTCGGCAAATATACCGCATCTACTAATCCGACATCTTCAAATAGTTTAACGTGTTCGTGTGTGCCTCGAATATGAAGAAATGTGGGATACCTGGGTACGTACTCAAAGGGTTTTCATTCAACACAACTCTACCAGAAATCATAAGAATATCTAGATCACCAATGTCACCAGGAACATTGACCTTTGACCTTCGACACAACTTCCTGTTGGTACGCATTCGTCCTTTCCTTGCATACTTAGGAACAAATTACATACCTTTATATCCTGGATCTCTTCAACATGGACTGTATGTAAAGTAGTCTAATTTCGAAGCCCAAAATAAAAGCAACTAGCTGTTATCATTGTGTCCTTCCATATTTTAGTTGTGTATGCTCTTTAGACAAAATACGCCCTTCTCGTTAAAATGTTTGTATGGGGTGGACCTCGATCTGTTACAAAATAAAACGATATAGTAGATCCCTCATGGGCATAGGAGTATGTTAATGATGTACTCCAGTGTTGGTGTTTTTACCCAGGTTCTCGCCCGTGTACGACAATTTCACAGATAGGCACTTGAGATCTTTCTCCACCAATGGATGATGGAAAAGTCGACATATGACCTTACATAGCTGTTGGTGTGACTATAAAACCAATTCAATTCAATTCCGGTTAAAGTTTTCATCACAACTAAAGGTAAAGTCTTCGGCGACAATACGACTCACAGTAAAAAATGTTAAAACTCATGTCATGGCTGATGTTCAAACAACGTTAACATTGCAATGTCGAATCCTCACACAACTATAAAATGCAATGTCAAATGAAATTCTGAAAATAGTAAAAGTTTGTTTTTTTTAAAAATTAGTTCAGTGACTACACAAGTAGGCCAAAAACATGAATTACCTATGTGTTTCCTTATTTTGAAGATGCCCCGGGTTTACTTTCGGTAAGGTCGTGGATGTTCTGAAACACACTCATGGTGTACCTTACTCGGGCAAGTTACTGCGAAAGAATGATCATTCGAAGGGGAGGTAAAGCCATCTGTCCTATATGCAGGGAGAACCATACCCATGCACGTTAAATAATTCGCTGAACTTCTGTACTCTCGTCAATTTATAGACTAATTGATGTATTGCCTACATTACAATAAACACATTTTATTTTTAAAACTGTTGGTATATAAATTTTTCTCCATTTGAAGCCCACTTCAGGACTAGTTTAAGTTTTTGGATCTACTCCAGTTCGTATTGTATACACTACATAATCCATTATACACAGTCCTGAACACGATTGTGGTACAGGGGGAATAACTCATTCTATAAATAAGACGCTAACAAGTAGGGGCTATGGAGCCAAGCCTGGAAATCACCAACCATTCTACAAACTAGTCTTAGACTTGAGCTCAAGTACTCAAATTTCGTTCACATACTATTCCCAAGACCTTTAAAGATAAACAATCATATGAAGTTGCTAGCTGTTAGTATTTATCATATTTATTCATAACAGCTTGTCATAAACGTTTATCCGTTAAACTTTTAGAAATATTTGTAATTGAAATGTTCATACTTGGGCTCATGTCTAAGAATATTCTCAAGAATGGTTGGTGAATTTCAAGCCTGGTTTACATACTTCCTCTGAAAAAAAGGCTGTGCATTGTAAATGCAGATCTGGAATTGAAGCACAATTGAAATGAAAATAAAAATGTTTCATAATAAACTATCAGGTATCAAAACATTATCATGGCGGTTGGGACCTCTAAAACTGTTAACGTTCAGGAAGATTGAAAACCTGGAAATGAATACACTATTTTATAATGATGGCAAACAAAAGTATTCATATCACTCTCTATCGCATGGATCACGACATAACATAATTGTGGGGGTAGTAGAAAATCGCAATCAGAAAAATATAATTTAAGGGTCCACAATATAACATTTAAGTGTAGAAAAATGCAAAATATATAAAATATGTACAATATAAGTATTTCACATAGAATGCTATTATGCGTTGCAGTTTATGAATATGGCTACACATTAGTTCATATAAGAGTCCACATTGCATCTGAAAAATAAGGTGCTATTAAATATCTTAATTATTCTTAATAAATAAAGATCTCATACATTCCAAATATTGAAGATTTCATCATACAGTATAATATTTAAGTGTAGAAAATTGCAAAAAATTGCAAAATACTGGGCAAAAAAAGGTGTAAAATATAAGGATTTCACATAGAATGCTATTATGCGGTGAAGTTTAAATATGAATATGGATACACATTAGTTCATATTGGGACTGTCGCCACACATGTTCTATTTACAATTGATCATTCATTCACATTCTTTGAAAACCAACATAAATAAATATAATCCACCGAGGATTTAGCAGTCAGGAATACATGCGGGGATATTGTTATTTGCATTAGCCCGTTTTATTGGGATGACAATAGGATAAGAGTGAGGTTTGGTGCACCCTAACTCCTGGCTTAAACCCCAGCGGCCTATTTGTCACTGTCCGTTCCAAGGCGGTAGCCCTATTGTCAACAGGTGGCATGACAACATGTTACGGTGCAATTTAAGCGCTGGGCCCTGGCCGTTTTCCCGCTGAACACTATACTCTGGAAGATCTCAGTGTGAAATGCTTAATACCCTTTATGGACATTTCTCCCAAAAGTCAGCCAATTTGTGTTTGCCTATATGGCCTAGAGCCTTTACCAGGACACGGTTCCCAACCTCCAGCTTCGAAACAGAAACCGTGCGGTCATAGAACTCTGTGCTATTCGCTGCATTCTCGTCAGCTTCTTCAGCTGCCGTTTTATAAGCTAACTGGTTTTGGATATAGGACTGCCTATCTGCAGATCTTGTACCACAATAAACATCAATAGCAAGACTGGGACGCCACCAAACATCAATTAATGTGAGGCGAATCATGTGTCTTTACTTTTGGTGGAATTATAAGCCAGAAACGAAAGGTAAACATAGGTTTTCAAGTCGGCTTTCTAGTCTACCTTTAAGGTTCCGACCATATTAACCAGAGCCTGGTTAAAACGCTCACTGGAACCATTAACCATGGGATGGTACGGAGACTTTGTAGTGCCAGCTATCTTGCAAAGCTCCTTGATGTATTTATTCTCAAAAGTTCTAACTCTGTCCCTGTGTAATAGCGTTTAGAATATGTGTAAACCTTGATAAAAAAAACTCGTACAGCACCTTGGCAGTGGTTTGTGCCGCCTGATAACGGCAGGTTGTTGCTTGGGCTTACCTAGTTAAATGATTTGTGATCACTAGAATATGCCTAGAGGTCTGAATCATCTTCCTAAATGTCGGGCTAGTAGAAACATTGCCTAGCCAGCCAGGGAGTTTTCCCCTTGCCCGGATGATCATCATGTACTCATTTCAGGGCAGTGTAAAAGAAACACTGCTTTAAAACTTGACCGTCGTGGGAAGTGGTTCTGTACAGAACAGTATTGTCTACTGCAAGACGATTTCATTCTCGTAATAGATTCTGTACAAATGGAGACTTATTCTCCCTCGGGGGAAATCACTTCTCAATGACTCTAGCTGTAGCAAACAGTGTAACGTGGATCCCCCTCTTCGGAATTCTCTGAGGAACATCATGGGGAACACAAATCAAATTAGTAGTCTTATTTGGTTACAGAGTACCTTGCTTTTTACCTGAAAGTGTAGCATTATATAACACCAAAGATAAACTGTTTATGGCCACTTGCCATTCATCAAGGATTTTTGTAGATGCGAAGGTATATCTGTATAGCCAATATAGCCGATGTACCATTGATAACGGGAAAATCGCTAGTGGAGTTGTACCACTAAAACGGTTATATGACACTCTGATGATGTGACTGGGACTGTGATGGAGCACTCATTGTAACCAATAGAGTTTAACTTGGAGCCGTCAGCAGTGGAAAGGGATAGCCCATTGTCATATAAGGGTAAAAGTTATATTTAACTTCTAACGAGTTATATGCGGACTTTGACATAATGTTTAACAAAGTACCGATATCTATCAACGTGTAACATGATTGACTACTGATATACACATGGCTTTACTTCCATTTGCCAACAAGTCTTTTTCCATTAAAAGGCCTTTTGAATTTGCATCAACCTCTGTTTGGCCCACACGAGAGTCAGCTTACCTTTTGGTGGAGGCCCTAGGAAACGGTTACTGCCATTAATACCACCTCTGTGAAACCGTCCCCACCTCGAGTTATTCCTCTTGTACCACAATAGTATATTACATACAGACAGTATGTTATGGATTATTGATTCTACTGTGTGTGAACACTAATCAATATATATAAAGTAGTTATCGTGTGGTCCTCTTTCTTTATTCGTACTTGCCAGTAAATAAACTGTTGAGATGCATCAGTCAGCATATTTAAAAACCATAAACAAATGCATTATAAAATGCATATACTTCAAATCACAATACATATATTTATATTATTCTGAGAGGATTATATGACTATACACTACTCAAAGTTTTCTAAGCACAACCCCTTTTGTCTTATTTTTGTACCCAGATGAATGATACATGGTTTCTTTTATATATTTTTTTATATTTTGACTAAAGTTATTTCACAAAAAATAATCGTAAAACAAAATTAATTGTTGGGTTTTATGCTTTTGGTAGAAACCAGTCACCGTAAAATGTTGTACATTTAAATGAATTTAAATCACATAGTAATTATTTAAACCTAAAATAACGTTTATTATGTGTTACTGTTCCAAATTGCCTGCAGTTCCTTTAACGTAAAACTTGTCAAAATAGTTCAAAGTAGCAGAGTTCATTCAAAACACCATATTGGTATAATATATGAGCAGCAATCTCACACTAACAATTCTAAAACTATACACACATTAGTATTTTAAATAATAACCGAATAGTTAAAGGGACACATAGTTGTGCATATCGTCACCATGTTCTGGTTTAATGATTTTTGGCGGAGTTATTGCCCTTTAAAGGTTTAACTACACACACATTGTCCGGAGTAGTTCTCCTGAACCCCTGACCGGATTTCGGAGAAAAAGGATGATTAATACCAAGCATAGTTATGCATATCATCACCGTGTTCCTGTTGAAAGATCTTTAGCGGAGTGATGGCCCTTTAAAGGTTTTAATACACAAACTTTGTCCGGACTAGTTCCGTTGAAGCTCTGGTTGGATTTCAAAACAACTTGGCAAAGATGATCAGTAACAAGCATAGTTGTGCATATCGTCACTGTGTTCCGGTTGAATTATTTTCGTGGAATTTTGACCCTTTAAAGGTTGTAATACACCAACTTTGTCCATACTACTCTCTTCTGAACTCGTGGACAGATTCAGCGAATCTTGGCGGGGTAGATGAGTTCCAAGCCTAGTTGCTCATATCGTAGCCGTGTTCCGGTTGAATGTGTTTTTGGCAGAGTCATGGCCCTTTAAAGGTTTTAATGCAGTAACTTTATACAGACTAGTTCTCCTAAACTGCTGGCTGGATTTCAACGAAACTTTGCAGGAATGATCAGTACCAAGCTTAGTTGTGCATGGCATTGCGGTGTTCCAGTTTAATGATTTCTGACAATTATGGCCCTTTATACACAAACTTTATTCGGTCTTGTTTTCCTGAACCCCTGGCTGGATTTCAGTGAAAGCTGGCAGGAATGATCAGTACCAACCCTCCTTGTGCATATCGTTGTCGTGTTCCGGTTGATTGATATTTGATGGAGTTTGTGGCTCTTAAAACGTTTTAATATACAAACTTTGTCAGTGCTTGTTCTCTTTAGCCACCATTCGGCTTTCAGCGAAACTTGGTTGCGTATATCAATGTATTGTTCCGGTTGAATGATTTTTGGCGGATTTATGGCCCATTAAAGGTTTTAATACACAAGTTTGTTTCGACTACTTCTCCTTATTCCCTGGTCGGATTTCCATGAAACTTAGTAGGGATGACCATTACCAGGTCTAGTTGCATACATTTTCGTCCTGTTCCAGTTGAATGCTTTTTTGCAGAGTTATAGTCAATTCTGTGGGGGAGATATATGTTTTTAATGAAAACAACCCTTGGTTATAATTTAGAATGGTTATTTAGGGACTCAAGGCACAACGCTTATATAAAATGGGTTTTGACCGTCTGCATAAAGGTGCTCCACTACAGGCGGTCAAAACTAATTATATATAATTGTTGTGCCTCGAGTCCCCAAACTAGAACTAGGGCCTCTTGTTTAACTTGTTTTTACGTCACTTATTAGTGGACAGTAGGTGAGCATGTGTTCTCGAGTTTCATCTTCTATTTTGCAAAATTGTCAGGCTGTATCATAATATATGAACTGTATTTAAGATCAAATACCAATTATATTTCTAGGAGGAGCGGTCATAAACTGTTTACGAAAATGCAAAGAATAGTTGCAACGAAACAACATTTTCCAAAATCATGCCATGTAAACAAGGATATCAACTTGCAGTCATCTTTTTCAGTGCGTTCGTGTGTATGGGAGTGCATGTGTGTGTGCTGGTGTCTTGTATGCGTCTTCCGAGTGTGGTATGTTAGGATATAGTTTGTGTGTGTGTGTGGTATTAGTGCTAAAACTGGGTCGACCGTCGAGAGTGGTATTATTGTGAAGGTCGCCTTAGCGGTATAGTATTGGAAACTAGGGCAAACGACTCCTACTTATTCGTTGTGTAAGTATTATATATGGATTGTCTACCTTGACATAGTGTTAAACATAGGTAAAATAATTGATGATGTATTCAGATGTAATTTATTCTTTTTATTTTTTACTGGTCATGCGGAATCATTGAGCCCAGGAAAACAGGAGTGTGGCTTTGGAATACCGCTTTAGCCCTTGCTTGGGAGCGGTAGAGGATAAATCCGAGTCTGTTACCTTATTATCTTTAAAGTTGTCACTTTTCAGTATTTATTTACTTCATTTTTAATCAATACTATCATTTGTTTATAATTATGTGAGAAGTGATTTGAAAGACATTTCACCACTATTACATTGTACTAAATATATGGGATTTTAGATTTTAAATTTGATAAATATCTCCACTAACACATTCTTTGTTAAAAAAGCATGCATAAACCATATATGTTTTATTTGCTTCAACCTTTTAGCAATTTATACGTGCATACGTGCATACCAAGCGCCTTTAAGCCTTCTTCTACGTTAACGTAATTATTACGACATGCCCATAGCAACATTTTCTCCCTAAGTTGCAATAAACTACTTTTGAATTGAATTGCATTAAATGTTGTTTAACGGCTCATCAACACAGTATAGGTTATTGAGAGCCGCCCCAGAGAGTGGGGAAGGATACATAGGAATCCGGGAACCCTGCCCTACTCTTATTATCGAATAGATTTATATGGTTCTAACGTGCTTGGAGAATAGACCGATACACGGGACCGCCCGGTTTACATCCCCATTCGACGGACGAGGCTAAGGGAACGTGTCTTGCCCAAGAACACACCGACGAAACTCAGTGGTTTTGATAAAACATTGATAGGTGTATTATTTCGAAGTAGATCTATAGTTTTAAAATACGAAATAGGTTTAATAGATACGGTATGCTATAGTTCGCACATATTAAGTTAGTATAATAATATTTAACTTCGGGATATATCCACCCACTTTCAACTTTGTTACGCTGTTCTTTTATATTTTTTTTATTTTTCAGTCTATCCCGAAATTAAATCGCTAAGCCGAATTTTCCATTAGTAAATTTCGACCTGAAATCTGGTCGGAAGCAAAATGTGTTAATTCATCGTTTTCCGTTGAATGTTTATCAAAAAATGCATATATAGTGAAAGAGGAACACAAGACGGACTGAATTGCGACCTAATTTTCATTAAAACAATCCAATTAGTAGATTAATTCCACGCACAAACTTTTCTCCATTGACCTGTCATAGTACGTGAAATTGAAATGGCCGCCTGACTGGTTGCATGGGATCTATGGATTAAAATTAATTGATTGAAAATAGTAATTATTCTTACTCGTTCGTACTACATACGTTTCGTACCCACATCGTTACCTTTGCCGATTTAAAATTTTAGTTGATGAACACGGTATGTATTTTATGGAAAAAAAGCGTACCTTAAAGGATATCCCTTGTTAATTAAGTAAAACAGTTTCAAATAACTAAACTTGTTGTATTTAATAATTATTTTTAAAAGAATGTTAAATCTGTTTACATGTTTGTTCAAAAACAATAATAATACATACTTCAAAAGTGTATTACGTACGTCTTTAAATTGAAACATAAATGTTCAGTATGTTGCTTTTTTAACTAAAAAAAAGAGAACCTTTTCTAAATTTCTTCTTGTTTTTCATCTCCAACAATGGTCAGCAATGACTGTAAATACTTACATCATCTGAAAGATAATTAAAAGGAAAAAACACCCTTTTACACACATATTAATGGTGGACGGACATCTAAGAAGGGGTAAGTTCGGGGTTGCGAGAGGGATGCGGATAGTGATTATACTTTTTTTTAAAGGTAATATTTGAAAAAAATAAATGAGGTATTAACTTAGTGTTTGTCAACGTATAGCAATAACACAAAAATAAACTGACCATTTTATGCATATATCACGGGGATGGGCCTCCAGCGAGTGGGAGCGAAGTGTGTGTGTGTGTGTGTGTGTGTGTGTGTGTATTGGTGGGTGGTGGGGGGGGGGGTGCAATCGCTGGATAAATGGACTATTTTATGGACCAGTTTATTTCACATAAAAAACAAAATAACTTTGAGTAAAACTGCACCAAACTTTTCGAATATAAAGCGCACAATTTCTGCCATATAAGTATTCTTTCTAATATTATATTCACATCAAAAGTGTTGAATTACTGTCATGTACTATATGGTTGACATTGCTCGTGCCTAAAATGCGTACATTGTTGAAAACTTCACTTGACCATATCTCATCGCTTTTGGATTTTTTGGATCAAAGATGGCTGACCGATAGTCCATAAAATGAGAAATAAGTCATAGCTTTATTGTACTCCCAGAAGCCATATTATGTGATAAATGTTTGTTAACATTTAAATTTGATCAATCTCAAAGCCATTTTACTACCACTTCTTCATAAAAAAAGAAAATTCATAAAACATTTTTGCTTTAAAAAAAGAGTGCAGAACCGCTAGTTTGAACCCCGTCCGCAACGGGGTAAGCATATCTAGAAGAAAACGGTAACCTACTGCGCTACGAAGGCCGATTAACATAAACAGTACTAAATAAGTTCCTTATACATAAATATGTTCAATCGCGAAGGACCCTGTGCTTTTCAATTTTCTGTTTTTCCAGGTCCGTAGCTACACTGGGGCAATAAAACGTTCAGTTTTTAGTTAACACTGCCGTAGAGGCGGAAGCTAACAGCTTTCAAATATTTTTTTCAGCTGGAAGAATCGTTGATTTAACAGATTGAGTAAAATATTTTCTGCTGCTTTTAAAATCTGATCAATCTGAATTGTAATGTTCATGTTTACATATTTTGTTGCATTGTTGCATTTATTTTCGTAAAACATTAAATCTGAGGCCCATCCCGAAACATTGGTAGTTGGGCCCTCCGGCTCCTATATGTATAAGACTATATATAGAAACAAACTCTCTCTCTCTCTCTCTTTCTCTCTCTCTCTCTCTCTCTCTTAATCCATCCGTCACTCCCTCCTTCCTTCGACCTCGTCTCTCTCATCTCCCTCCCTCCGTCCCTCCCTCTCGCTTTCTTTCTCTCTACTCTCTTTCTCAACCTTTCTCTTACCTTCTCCATCTCTCTGTCTCTCTGTGTCTATCTTTCTTTCTCTCTCTCTCTGTCTGTCTGTCTGTTTGTCTCTCTCTTTCTTTCTTTCTTTCTCTCTCTCTCTTTCTCTGTCTCTTATCTTCTCCCTCTCTCTGTCTCTCTCTGTCCATCTTTCTTTCTCTCTTTCTTTCTCTCTGTCTGTTTGTCTCTCTCTCTCTTTCTCTCTCTCTCTCTCTGTCTTTTTTTCTCTCTCTCTCTCTCCATTTTATTTTTTCAATATTTCAATTCATGCATAAATTAAGACAACTTTATTTAAAGAAAAAATGTGATTTATAATCTACTTATATGTGTAAACCATGCATGCATAACTTCAAATACTGTATCTCGATCTTTACCATTAAATATGACCCTTGGTTGGGGTCCCCTCTACCTATATTCCAATTTTGATAAACACTGTCTCCCTTGTGTTTTGTGTCAATATACAGTACACACACACACACACATAAAAATTGAGGATTACTTGTTTGTATAATAGTTTCGATGATGCAACAGGATAGTTGGAAATGGTATTTTTTTAAAAGGCGTTTAATTATAGGTATTGTTTCGGATTATAAAATAAATATGGACTTATAAGGTTGTTTTGAGTAAGTACATCTTTAGATTCCTTCCCAATGTCTAATGACTTGTATTTCGTATTAGGTCTTTCTACAAAAAAGTGGTCTCATCAGTTCGGTGGTCAAATGTCGTCTGCTAAAATCCGCTTTTATACCCGATATAAGACCACTGGTCAATTCACAAAGTACCTGAAGCATCCCATTCAGTACCGCCTTATCTCATTAATATTCGATTTTTTCAGCACCAGTGTGCCTTTTATCGGGATTGTGTAGCTTTAAGTTATTCACTGTGAAATCGAGCATAGTTATTGTTTTTATTTTAAAAAATGCAATCAAAGTAAGATGTGTTGCGTTGCATGGAGCAGCACATTTTCTATTCAGTAAATCATGTTTTCATCTCACTTTCATTATTAACTATTCCTACTTGTAGTACATTATTTACCCTTTCGTCTACTGGTGTACGATGTCATATTGATGACTTTATGTCCTGAAAAAAACATGACGTTGGCTGGCGACACGCAGCGCGCGGGTATAACATTGTGTGTGAGATTAGAAAATATCGAAGCTAGCGTTTAAGTTGATAGAAACCGCTGGAACGAAACAGAAATGTTATAGAACTTTAGTATTTGAGTGGCGCAAGCGATATCGCGAAGGTCATTATTCTATTGAAAATGATCAGAGATGGGAAAAACAGTAAGTGTCAGCAAATTATTGTCAGCGTAAAAGCGTTATTTTATGAAGGCAGGCGGTTGACTGTGCTTGATCTTTCCAGTACTTTAGATGTGGTAATTGTTACTGTTCATAGCATATTAAAGAAAGAATTGAACATGAAAAAAGTCAGTGCCCACTGGATGCCTAGATTTATTTACGGGAGAAGAAAAATATAAACATATCAGCGCTGCATCGACGTGAAAGTCTCCGCGAGAGGTCACAGACGTCGGCGTTCTGCTCCGTGCGCATGACACACATGATATGAGAACACCGAACCCAGGACAGGTTGTGAAATCTGATACATTGTAAGAGAGAAGGAATTATACTTCCTGATGATGTATTTTTTATTTCGATCTGTATGGTCATAACACAATTGTAAGATCAGTACACCGACTTCTGAAACAGCCCTCGTATAACATAAAACATCGCAGTATTTAGAACTTCTATGAAAACATTTATTTTTTATCAATTGTGATTTTTTTTAGTAATTTTTAGCTCGACTATTCGAAGAATAAGTGAGCTTATGTAATCAACCCGGCGTCGGCGTCCCACGTCAAGGTTAGCGTGTAATCTGTATTAACAAGTATCTGTATTTACAAGTTTATGTCTCTTACATTTCTTATCCTAACACAACCAAATTTAACCATGGGCTTCCTTATATCATTATTTTAAGGGCTGCATAAGCAATTTTGCTTCCTGTAACCAATGGGCTCCCATGGAACCCAAATTATGATGCCCTTAAAACGTGTCCTATTTCACATCGAATTTTGAGTGTAAGCTGTGTTTACAAGTCTCTTACATTTCTTGTCCTAGCTCAACAAAATTTGGGAATTGGTTTCCTTATAGTAAGTTGTAAAGGACTGCATAAGTAATTTTGTCTTCTGCAAATTATGGGCTCCCAAATTGTGATGGCCCATAAAATGTGTAATAAAGGCAGATCAAGGTTTGAGTGTACGCTGTTGTATAACATTATATCTATAAATTTGGTTGGGATTTCTTATAGCATTATGCATCTTATTCATACTTCATCCATGGGCTCCCTCCTCCCAGCCCCCTCCCCCTCCCCACGCCCCCTTTTTGTTACATATTACTGTGTTGTTTTGGTAAATTCTTACACATATAGCTATGTTGCTTCCCCACCCACCGCTCGCCTCCCCCTCTTCTTTCCCCACCCCACATTCGAAACAGTTTTTTTTTCATATTTCTGTGTTATTTTTAGTCAATTCTTACACATATAACTATGTCGCCGCCCCAACCGCCCTCCCGCTCGAAAGTCGATTTTTATTGTTGTTTTTTTTACATATTTCTGTGTTTGTTAGGTCAATTCTTACACATATCGCTACGCTACACCCTCCTCCCCCGCCTCCCCACCGCTGTCCCCACCAAACACTCGAAACTGATATTTGTTTTTTTACATATTTCGGCGTTGTTTTGGTCAATTCTTACACATATAGCTATGTTGCCCCTACCCCACCATCCCCACCCCCGCGCCCAACCATCCACACTCGAAACTCAATTTTTATTATTATTATATTTTTCTTTTACATATTTCTGTGTTGTTTTAGTCTATTTTTACACATATAGCTATGTTACCCCCACACACCCCATCCCCTAACAATTTTTTAATTTTAATTTGTTTTAAAAAAAGAAGTTCATAAAAAGTTTTAGGGTAAGCCCCTTAACAATTGGGTCGGTCGGGCCACCGGAAACACAAGCATTCTTTTTTGGCCTTATCAAAGTATTATAATATAGTTATTTATTGTATGCATGCAAGCTACGTTAAAGTCAAAATGATACTGGATTAATAAGCTTATTGTAAAAGTTGATACGTACTTCAAGATTGCCATGTGTCCCTTTAAAATATAATCATTA
The DNA here is from genome assembly GCA_037043455.1 of Cyrtodaria siliqua. Lineage (NCBI taxonomy): Eukaryota > Metazoa > Mollusca > Bivalvia > Adapedonta > Hiatellidae > Cyrtodaria > Cyrtodaria siliqua. Next base: position 117,631 of record JAWPHD010006842.1, read on the forward strand.
TTCTGAAGAGTTAAATAGACCATTTTAGTTAGGTTAATCTAATTCAATATCACTTGGTTTATGCATTTTGGTTTGGGTTTCCTTAGACTCTTGTCTAGAGTTGGCAGGCTGTTTTCCTTTCGTTCCACAGGAACTTGTCAATCTATTGAAAATCAGAGTTCCGACTGAACCAAGCAGTTTTTTGCCAGTTTCTCGCATTTGGGACGATCTGGCGTCGTCATCTTCGCTGTCCCTATCCGAAGAAAAAACATCGAACCTTTTAGATGTTGTTTCCAATATTCCAGAAATAACACTGCTTTCTTCAACAGTTCTATCATTGGAGCATTTCTGTTCGATATGGGTTTTAATGTTCGAAACAAACTTCCTTGCACCAGCTGAAAACCTTGTGGAAAAACCGCGTTCATCATTTTCTTCTTTCATAGACTTGAAAATACCAGAAAATGAATCCAATAAGTCGCCAGATTTCGCATCGAACATGTCTGAAGTTGAAGATGTTCTTATTTGTTCCATTTCTTCTTCTGTTATTTTACAAGGTTTAGGAGATGGTGGATTTTGAACGAACCTTCTTAAGTATGTCACTGGTTCCCTAAGTATGGCAGTTACGTTTTGCTTCAATATATCCATACCTTCAATGTGGCAGTCAGCAATAAGATTCATATTTCTAACAAAGTAATGTGGAAGACATCTCTTGGCCAAGCAGTCAATCATGAACTCTAAAGCTTCGCTTACACCATAAATGACGTTTTCGGGTGTCCAGAAACCTTCTGCCTTAGACTCACTTATCCACAAAATTGCCGTCTTCCAGTGGTAGGATGCCAGGACACGTGGCTCCGTACACAGAAAACCCTTTTGATAAGCTTTTAATATTTTCCAACATACCTTTTGCGATTCAGTCATACAATTTGCAAGAATCGTCTCTGACAGTGCAAACGACAGTCTGAAGTAAACTTTGTTCTCGTTTTCTTTCATGAAAGGTAGAGGTTTAGCAATCACTTGGCAACCTGTTTTGATAATCTGATCTCGCACCTCAATGGAAGGCCAATGGCGCTCGCGTATTATCCACTCTTCGGCCGGTCTGAAAGCCGGCACAAAATCAGTTGATCTGATTCTTGAAAATGGTACATATATTTCCCCTTTAGTTGCTTTATCGTTTTCTTTATTTCTGTTGGCATGCATACTGCCACCATTATTGAAATATGTATCTCGTATTGCTTCACATCTTTCGTTAGGAACGGCATCTTCCACTGTTGATGCGGATTCCAGGTCATTTTCAAAGCATATTTTCAATTCATCATCTATATTTTCTGATATTTTTAGAGTTGAAAGTGGTAAACTAACAGTTGGTTCGTACCTAGAGCCACAAACTGTTTTCTCTGATTCCATTTTTGTTTCGTCTTCTGATTCCGAACCACTGTTGTCATCAAAATGTTCCATTTTATGTTTTATTTCAGAAACGATGCGAACTAATGAATCTCCTACGTTCTCGTGACATTTAGGGTTTCTTGTGGTACTTGAATGTTCAAACTATTTTTGTATCTTTTTCCCAGTATTTACCTCAATGATTCTATCAATTCCATCGTTTAAAAACTGTCCCATTTGACATATGCGTTTTCCAACGTTATTCTCAGGCTTGTGATAACGGACGCCAATATGTTCCGCTGACATACCTTCTAACTCCCGTTTTTTCCAGTCCAACTGCAGAATGTCTTGTATATGTAAACGCGGAATCATCTTTTGAGATAGTGAACGCAGTTTGTCCTCGAACAATCGTTCTTATTAAATCAAAGACATGTGTATTTAAATCCTTTAGAATACATATCGGTAAATATACGTCATCTACTAAGCCAACATCTTTAAACAGTTTAAAGTGTTCACCGGTGCCGCGAATACGCAGAAAAGCCGGATACCCGGGTATGTACTCAAACAGACGTTCAGTTAAAACAAACTTACCGGAAATTATCAAAATATCAACATCACCAATATCACCAGGAACATTGACCTTTGACCCTTCGACACAACTTCCAGTTGGTATGCATTCTTCTTTTCCTAAAGCACTTAAGAAACTGTTAATTATTTTAAGGGACCGAATCTCTTCTTCCTGATCTGGATGAATAGTAGAGTCCAATTTCGAAGACCAATATAAAAGCATGGAGTTTCTATCTTTAAGCCCTTCCATATTTCAAACGAGTATCAGTTAAATGCATTCTTGGTCTAATATGCGCGTCTTTGCTAGAAGATTTCCGTTGTTTGTCCGGCTTTGACGTCGACCTGTCCAAAAAGAGTAAAACCGTATTAAACTATTTAATAGTGTGTTAATGCATCTACTTTTAATACTTTATTGAACATATACACAGCACAATTAGCACGGCTAAAACTATCAAGGAGTAAAACAATCAGATTGACAACTGTCAATTATCGTCTCGACATCGGAAGTAAAAGGCATACATCAGGAGCATATGTAGCAAGTCATAAATAATGGCCATGTTTACGCGCTTACATGGATTCGTCTTTCTCCTTTCATACTATTTTTCAATAATGACAAATATGATTTTGATGTACCTTATACTGAACCCCTCAGTCCCAACGTCGGACCGCTAAATATAGACATGCAATATATGTGTTACACAATTAGTCGGCTGGAACGTTTGAAATTAAATATTATATTTAATTACCAACCTAGTAATGAACAACGTAGTAGATGGACATACAATTAAGAGTAAAACCTATTTCAAATAGACACCGTGTTAATATGACCGAATTTAGTACTTTCTTATAATGTTATTGTAAGGGGGCGGGACTGTTATTGTGGCGGGTTAGATTGGGTCATGTTTGTCTTCAGAACTTCATTTGAACGAAATAGATACTCTAGGATAAACAGATAATTTCTGTCAAAACGACTGTCAAAAAAAGAACATTGGTTGTATTTACGGTCTTGGCTATAGTACCCTATATGCAAACAAAGGACTCCCAGCGCGTACTGTTTATTATCCAGCGGCTTTCTTTGAACAAAATTGTGAAATATGTTTGCAAAATATTTTCTTACAGTTTTACTTTTATCTATATATTTAAACTTGGGACCCGCTGGGCGGTACATTTTTCAAACCAGGTACAGAATTGATTTGAAACATATAATGTTCTCGCTGATAGGTTATGATAAACAATTGTCAATATATATATATACCATGGTTCTTGAGCAAATGATCGATATATATATATAGAAAAAGAGTATGAAAGGAGACATGTGGAAATCGCTGATCACGATAAATATAAAAAATAGTCACGTTTCGATTGAACGGTAGTGTAAAATGCTTGCTACCATTCACTCCCTCTAGCCCTGGGTTGAGCAAAACTGAATATTTAAAATGTCGACAGTACGACATTTTGAGCCATCCCGAAAATGGTATAGATAACTAGGTGAACCTGGAACATTCAATGTTGTATTTTACTTACAGTCAAAATACTAAATTAAAAAGCAGACAACATATTTAAGGACATTTTTTATCCTGTGTTAGGTCGCGTGGCTGCGGGGGTGGGTGGGTGGGTGGGTAATTAGTGCGGGGCTTTATTTGGACAAACTGTATAGTCTATGGTATAGTGATTATTTAAAAACAAATTTTATAAGGTGTTTATATGAAAAACATTTCTAGGTGTCAGGTCAATATGACCTTAACCTTCGACCTACTGACAAAAAGCTGATAGGGTTGTTGTTTAACCAAGCGCAATATTAACCAAGCGCAAGTAGACAGAAAAATCGAACAGGAAAAGTAGCATTCAAGGACGACAGTCAAGCACAAACACACACAGAAACAAAGAACAAGTATATATAAAGATGATTAACAGGCAAGATTAGACATCACAAACACACAATGGTTGACAATAGGGCTACCGATTTGGAAAGTTCAGTGGCCAAAAAGGCCGCTGGGGGTTTAAACCAGGTTCTAGGGTGCACCAATCCTCACTATTACCCTATTGTCATCCCAATAAAAGGGACAGTGTAAATAAAGATATCCCCGCCAGGTTAAAGCTTCAAGAATGTATTTTAAAAAGTTAATAAATAACAACCGGGAAAGAATTGTTCATGATCAGGTCACAGTGACCTTTACATCTAACCTACTAACCATCTTACCGAATAGAATCCGTTTACTATGTTTATAACGTTTCAAGATTACAGGTATTACTACGTATAAGACTTACTAACATCAGACCTACTAACCCCACAAATTATTAGACGTCATAGTTTGTTGTGAAGTTTTAAGATTTGAGGTCTAATAGTGACATGCTACAGTGGGTAACGTGTTTCTCACGTCATACCTGTGAACATGTGCACGGACTGAAGGATATTGCCCCCTTATATACATTTACAAGCTCTCCTATCATATAACACTATACGAGAAAGAAAAGTGTAGTAATCTACTTACGTGGTTTAACTTAAGGGTTCGCCAATGTTCTGAAATGACTTTCCAGTGGGTGGGGTATTAGGTGTTGAAACCTAAATAACTAGACAGTCTTGAAAATATGTAACACACCTTTCATATTGAACATTGAGTATAATTCACTTTAGTCATAAGTAAAAATGTCAATATGTGGGTACTTAATTAGCGTGAACAAAAACAAAAGGGTAAAGGACTTCCCTGCAAACAATATAATTACTGAACATAATAAAAAAAAAATGGCTTAGATTAAATGTATAGACAATGATTAACAATATCTTAGAGTATTAATTCAAAATTGTCAACAGTTATCTGGAAATACTGAAATATTATCGCCCACTCCGGTTATTTTTAAATCGGCCATGTTGTTCATTCATAAAAAAAATGTAAACAAATACAAGGTAAGTGATTGTAAGCTATTTTACCATTTATCAGCGATATTAGGTAGTTGACATCATGCGTAGTTTGAATTTAACACTGTAAGCTTTCAGACTGCACTGCTAAAATAGCTTTATACTGTAAAATCAAGGCAGATGACCGCCTGGAATATTGAGGTTATGTTCATCTTTCCATTTTTTCTCACGCTGCATGGAAAAAGGATGGCCTATTAACCACAAATGGATTACTACGCAGTGTACGCGTGTTGCGATTTGTTTTCAAGTCGTGGATATAGACCGAAGTTGTCCGCATGTAATTTGTTTAACATCGATTTTCTAACATTTTTTCTCATTCAGCTTTACCTGTTTAATGTATGCTATGATAAAACATGTGAAACAATGATACCAGTATTTATAGTTTTCTTTTCAAAATAATACTATAGATATTAGGTGTTACTTTATACAATCGTCGGAATATATGCACATTTCCGGTTTGTGTTATAGGGCATTTCCGTTAACATATTGGCCATAAACATTTGTATAAATTCTATTGATTTATTACGATTTTACGGTGAAAGTAGGTAAGTATGTGTTTGTAAACAAAGTATCATAGATTCTTAGCAAAACCTTTTTGTTTGATTGACATGATATGTATGCATATGATAGGTATATGCCTTTATTAGCATAGGTCATAATGTAAACAAATATTTACTACTGCATGTTCATTGTAGTAAATCTCGTGCAAATCGTTCGGTTGAAAATGATAACAAAGTATGGTGAACCATGTGTAAATATCTTGTTTTAGTTTAAATAATACATTCGGAATATGTGTTCAGAGCAAATTCTTTCTATATATTTAGTAACAAAGTGAGTATTGAATTGTTTTGAAAATGGGACAACACACTAAAGGAAAGAAAAATCGTTTGAGAAGGAGATTTGGACAGGCATGTGGTAGGCATTCTAAACTTTCGATACAAAAACAAAAATGCAAGATATTGAAACAAGAACAGAAAATAAAGATATTTGCACAAGACAAAACACAGTACCGACCTTACCAGTTGGTACGAAAGGTAACTTTGCACAATGGAAAGTATGTAAATATATTTTGTGTGCGTAGAATTCCTATTATGAAACTCAAGGGCAGCAAACTTTGTCGTTTAGGGGAAACATCACTGAAATTAGTTTTGAAGAAGCCAGAAATGTGCGGCTATAGAATTATGAACTTGGGACTTTTAAAAACACATGTTTTAGATATCACAACACATGTCTGCTTATGCTCACAAGCTCAGAATCTAGCAAGAGAAGGCAAAGACCCAGTTATGTTATGCTCAGAAATATGTCAGACTGGACTATTTAGTGTAATTTTAGCCAAATGTGCAGGTTGCAATGAAGAGTTCCGCATAGAGAACAGTTTCAAACAATCTAACGGCCAGTATGACATAAATGTACGTGCAGTATGGGGATCAGTTAGTTCAGGCGGTGGTCATGCGGACTTGAATGAAGTTCTTTCCACAATGGATGCACCTCACATTAGTGAAAAGATGTTTACCAAAATTGAACACGACATTGGTATTTGGTGGCAAGATGTTTTAGTGGAAGAAATGAGAAAGGCTGGGGCGGAAGAAAAAGGATGGCAATTGAACGGGGGGACTATTTTCAAGGTGTTCCAGCTATCACTGTAATTTGTGACGGGGGTTGGTCAAAGAGGACTCATAAGCATACATATAACGCTTTAGGTGGAGTAGGTGTGATCTTTGGAGCTGAAACCCAGAAGTTGTTGTACATGGGAGTGAGGAATAAACAGTGCGTTGTTTGTTCACAAGCAAAATCCAAAACATGTGATGCAAAAGAACATGTATGCTTTAAAAATTGGCATGAAAGCTCACAAGCGATGGAGGCGGACATTATTGTAAGTGGTTTTTTAGAGGCAGAACATGTACATGGTGTCCGTTATATGCGATTGATTGCAGATGGAGTCAGTTCCGTATATGAAAAACTGCAAGAAAGTATTCCAGTTTGGGGTGGACATATAAGGAAACTTGAATGTGCAAATCACACGTGCAAGTGTATACGAACAAACTTAGAACGTCTTGTGCAGGAAAAAACCCATTTTAAAGGAAAGGGTAAACTAACAAAGCTAAATAGAGTACGCTTGACTACTGCTATACGATGTGCTATTAAAATGAGAAGTCAGGATCGAAATGCTAAACTTCTGAGGCATGACATCAAAAATTCCATATATCACATTCTTGGATTTCACAAAAATTTTTCAGATTTCTGTAAAACCAATAAATCTCAGTCTAACGTTAACAGTTCTGAGGAGCAGGATGACACCGAAGACATTGATACAGACTCATTTGATGACATTTTTCAGGCCCAATTTGAGTTCTGGAAGTTGCCCAGTGATGAAGAATTACAGCAGTCTAGAACAGCATGCAAAAGTACGGTTAATATGTCCGAAATGAAGGAAATTATCCAAGATGTGTCGATAATATTGAATCGCGTTGCAGATAAGAATGAAAGATTGATAGGCAATTTTACAACCAATATTGCTGAAAGCTGGATGGCTATAAGGGCCAAATTTGATGGGGGCAAATTTATAAATAGATGCTCTAGGGGTTCATGGAACACAAGATGCTATGGTGGAGCCCTAAGAAAGAACTTAGGACCAGCATGGTCCGCGATGACTTTTCAAAAGGTGACTACGCAAGCAGGGACACATTTTAACAAGTTCTCTCGATTTGCTACCAAAAAAATCGGAGCAGCGAAAAAATATCAGGCAAAGCCACAGAGCAAAACTGTTCGGAGAAAACGAAAATTGCAAAGTTTCCAACAAAGTGCAACAAAGAAGGCTAAAACTGCATATGGAAGTCAACTTGATGATAGTCAGGATGTCACAAAAGAAGAACTAGCTAAATTGTGTACAACATTTTTAGAAAAACTGAACAAAACAGATAGTGAATTAAAACACATTGAAGAAAACACGAGAGATCAAAGTAGATGCAATCTTTGGAAAAAAGAAAGGCATTGTAGACTGACCAGCTCAAACTTTGGATCTGTAATGAGTCGACGCAGCAATAATATTTCACCTTGTTTTGTTAAGACTTTGCTGTACAACAAATTTCATGGAAATATCAACACTATTAGGGGTTTAGCACAAGAAGACAACACGGTAATCGAGTATAAAAATCTAAAAAGTAGTGGCAAAAATACTGTGGTATCAAACGTTGGACTGGTTATTTGTAAAAGTCACCCATTTCTAGCAGCATCCACTGATGGTTTAGTCATTAAAGAGAATGAAGAAGGATTATTGGAAATCAAAAACTTGCTTCAAAATAACAAATTTACAATTACAGAAGCAGTTAATAAAGTGCCAAACTTTCCACTCCAGAAAATAGGAACATCAACAACACTTAAAAAGAAAAATCACATTTACTATCAAATTCAAGGCCAGCTTAATATTATGAATAAGGATTGGTGTGATTTTGTTTTGCGCAGGACAAATCCGTATGATATATACATTGAGAGGATTTACAAGGACAAAAATCTGTGGGAGAAAAAAATGCTGCCTAAGCTTGAGTGTTTTTACTCGAAATTTCTGCTGCCAGAGCTTACGCTGCCACGTTACGGAACATAATCCGGCATAAGGATACCAAAATCCCCTTGGGTAGGTATAGTTATACTGTCATTTTGACACATACTTTGTTATCACTTTCAGATGTTCTGGCGTGGCGCAGTCGGTAGCATGGGGGATTTGTAACCAGAGACCCAGGGTTCAATCATCCATGGTGCCACTGAGTTTCGTCGGTGTGTTCTTGAGCAAGACACTTTCCCTTAGCCTCGTCCATCGGATGGGGACGTAAACCGAGTGAACTCGTGTATCGGTCTTTCCTCCGAGAAAGAAACATAGGAATCTATTCGATAATAACAGTAGGGCACAGTTCCCGGATTTCTATGTACGTTCCTCTCTATGTGGGGCAGCTCTAAATAACCTGTACTGTGTTGAAGAGCCATTAAACCACAGTCTTATTTCTTTCATATATATATAATGAGTCATGGCTTTCGGTAATGAGCATACGGCTGTAAATTACGTCCCAAAAAACGTACGCCAAAAGTTAAGATCAAAGGTATACAGTGTTCTTTCAAAAACATGAAAGTATGCCGAGATTCTTTACTGTGGACGTCCCATAATTTATAAATTACTGATTACGGCCCCGCCGATATAATCTAATTACATTTCAGACAGCCGAGGTAACAGTCATTGAATAGAATATAATTGCAATAGTTAAAGCTAAATAAACTGTTACTAAATATACGTTATATACTGGTAAGGATTTGGTATAAGTACAGATATATTATAGACGTCGATTATTGTAGTAATATATATTATTATTTTAGAAAATATTGCGTGTAAATATGTTTTTGTTTTTTTAATAATATAACATCGCATTCTGATTTTCAGTTCCAGGAAAAGAATGTTCATGTACCAGTAAATGCTGACAAGTCTATAGATACACCATCCACAAGTGCAGTGAATGCAGCCCAGGTACGAAATGTATCTTATTACCGTTATATTATTTTGCAAACAATTATAGTTTATAATTATTACTGCTTATAAATCAGATGTAATAATTGTACGACAAATTGACATGCTTGCATGTTTTTTTTTACAGAATTACCTATATTGACATTATATTTCATCATGAATCTCCTGCCACGAGGAAAAAAGTATTTCAACAGAATTTATTTGCACGAGTAACAGACGGTTGTTTAGAATAATTTCCTGATGAGAGAAAAGGTGATTTGATTTGTTTCAATGGTATTTACGGCATTGTTAGCACATTTTAGGCCATATGTGATGGTAGATATTTTTGTGTTAGCGGCAGACCACTCCATTGTTTCGGGGTAGAGACAGTACTGTATAGCTGCCGCCATCCATAACAATTGACACTTCCACACTTACAAGTTCAGCTACCAATGGGATTTGAACCTGACACGATGATTGGCGAGCAGGTTTACAATGCAACCTCATTCAGCCTTCGACCGCAAAAGATGAAGATATACTGTAATTTGAAGTAGTAATCTGTTGAATTCTTCCTATCATGATGTAAATCGTTAATATTAACATTGTGGCTGTGTCATATAAACTTATACTACCAGTGACAACTTTTGATATTGTATCCAGTACCTTAAAGTTTTATAATATTTCCTTATTGTGTCATCTACTTACATTTACAGGTCAGACAAACACGAACAGTAGTTGAGAATGATAAACATGCACATATAAGTCACAAGTGAAAGTTTATGTTAGCTGAGAAGAAACATATCTGCAGCATCACCATATATAAGTTGTCGACGTCTGTCCCCACACTCGTGCAAATTCACAGATGTACTTACGGTGTAATCACCAACGTATTCACCATCAACTTCTAGTTATAACATATATTTTATAGGTGTCCTTTACTTTCTACTAGTATACTGGCCTGTCGTGACTTTGCATTGTGTTTTTTGGCAACACACAATTGTTTAGTTAATAAAATAATCTGATAAATTCGGCAAGGACTCCCTTTAATCTGTGTGCTACTCATGAACCCCAGGTGTTCCTGAAACAGTTTAAGTTTTACCTAACTGCCATGTAACCCAATACATGTTTTCAGAAAAGGCAAATTAATACTATATGCAATTACATGTATATAATCAGTTACAGGATGATTTACATGTATACTCGCGCACTTTCGAAATACATCATGTACATAGTTTCAACAAATCGTACATGCCACTTTTAAACTCGATAGCCTTTGTATATATGATGGTCGGAGTAATTATTCTTACCCTTACTTGTTATACTAGGTAGATGAATGCAACTTTGGCAGAGGTCGTCGGGCAGTTCATGTGCGATTTGTTGGCAGGCGTATTTTACATGAGTGGTGCATAGATGAGCAAACTAACACGACAGAGTGGTATGGTGGTTTGGTCCTGGCAGTTATAAAAGGTAGATTTAAACTAAATATTTGTATGCACCTTTCACACAAAAAGCCATTCACATTCATTTTTGCTGAACTTTCATATGCTTCTGTAGTGAGTCGTATGTTTCAGAAGAATAAATAAGTGTGCAAGGTAATTGAGGTATTGTGGCATTGTACTTCCGTGTGTCCGTTAAGTTTTACCTGACAACTGATTGTGGCTTATTAATTCCAATTGAATTGGATTTTATAGTCGCACCAACAGCTAAGGTCATATGGCGACTTTCCAGCTTCCACTGGTGGAGGAAGACCCCAGGTGCCCCTCCGGGCAATTTTCGTGCACGGGCGGGCACCTGGGTAGAACCACCGACGTTCCGCAAGCCAGCTGGATAGCTTCCTCACATAAAGATTCCTAGGCCCATGAGGATCGAACCTACAGTGGTGAGGGGCAAATGATTGCAAGTCAGAGACTCTAACCACTCGGCCACGGACACACCTTTATAAATTCCAAAGTATAAGGGCAACAACAATTAAACTTTGTAAACATCTTCACCGTGTAACTGACAGCGCTAAAGCAGGGAATCTGTGTACCATTGACCTGTTATGTGAAATTGTTATAATGTGTAATAAATATTTTTATAGCAATAAAAAAATGGCATTCCAAAAAGGGATGGACATTTTGTTATATTTTCTGATTAATTGTTTGTCAGAAATATTTTAACCATGTTTTCTTTGGTTATTACATTCGGGTATGTCGTTTCGTAGACGGGGGTGCTTGCGACATCAGACTGTTTGTTTCTGGTCAGTAACTTCAGTTCTGCATGCAATGTTGGAACGAAAACTGCTGTGTATGTACCTTATATGGAAATGAACGTTTTGATTTGCATTTGAGGTTACTGACGTCAAGGTCGCTGTTACTAAAAATAGAAAAACATTTGCTGCTCAATAACTTAAGTAAGTAATGAGATACTAGAATGTAACTTGCTATGTAGGTAGCTTATATGAAAAGGAACATTGGGATTACATTTGGGATCACTGGGTTCAAGGTCTTTGCTACTAAAATTCGATAAACGGTTTCCGCTCTGTAACTTTAGTTGGGAATGAGATATTGGAACAAAACTTGCATTTTGTTACTTCATTTTCATCTTACCAGTACTGTCATAGCATTTGAAATGGAAAACCTGCTTTTCGTGGAAATTCCTTGTTTCTTGTAACATTCAAAAGTCATGGTTGATCTCTTTATTTGTTTATACATGTGTACTTTATGTAGCAAACTACAGGTCAAATAACATGTGTGCCTCGATAGAACAGAGGTTACAGCACTGGCACAGTAAGCCACAAAGCCTGCTTTCAAGTGCAATAAATACTTATATGTGGATCCTTTGGAAGCAACAAACACGAACAAAAGATGAAAGTAGCAGACTCGGTTTTATTGAGTGTGTTCATGACAGTAATGTAAAGTGCAACACCTCTTACGCCTCCTAGCACCGGCTTAGGCAATATGTGTTGGCGCATTATTGGTTTAATAACAAAATGCACAAACTTACAGCCAAGCAGAGGGTCCAAAACACATGCAACCTTCACACTAACAAGCAGATAATGTAACACCAGAGCTAACCTAAGCAGATGGGCAATGCTACATTAATTGACTGCTTACATATATTTATGAATGTTGACATACACAAAACACAAATGATAGAAAACAGATGCTAATGCGTTAGCTCTTTTAATACAGATGCATAATGATTTTATTCCATACATTTCAATTGCATGCTGAATGGGTTTCATTTTGAAAAGGTTTTCTTTTGTACAGTTGTTTTTGCAACGGTAACTGTGTTTGCATAATATCACACCAATGTTACTTGCATATTTGGCTCAGTAGCTCAGAGGATATGGCCTTGGCTTTGGATTCACAAACCTCCGTTCCATGTGGGTTGCTCTCTGGTGGACATGTCTGAAAGGAAACTTCATCCTTCATATCATCACCCTCTTAGGCTGCTATCTCTATATATGTAGCCTGTTCTGATGTGTTAAAGGGATGTAAAATCCCATTTCATTTCACATACACAATCTCAGATGAAATATTTCAAACTATAGATACAATGTAAAGGTTTTCACATTCTGTTGCATGGAATATTTTTTTTGGTCTTGGCAGGAAAAGATGGCATGCTTGGTGCTGTGTATGATGTCCTCTATAACGGTGAAGATTCAGCCACTGAAGTAGACAACCTTCATGAGGATTACAAGAAAGGCTTATTGAAGTTTGCAGATATTTAAGGTATACTGTTTGGATATGCGTACATGAAGGACTCTGACTAGCTTCAGTAAATATGTCATGTGTTTGTGGAATAGGTATATTCTCATCACATCAATTTATGCGCGAACACTGTCTTGCAGTGATGACAATACTCCACCCAGCCAACAGTGGTTATTATTATAAGACGTATGCAATTTATCATAATACATATATGCAGCAAACTTCAGGAAGGAAAACCATTAACTGATTTTCAATTTTACATATAGTTAAGACACAATAAATGGACTCAAGTCAGAATTAAGTCTGACGTTCATTAAAGGCCTACCCAATGAAGTTAGTATGGCACATATTATCAATATGGTCAAGATGTCCATAGTTTTATGTTATTCTGCTATGTGATGGACACAAAAGAACAGTAAATATGCCTTCAGGATATTGAAACTATGGCATGTATGGAGAAAATAAAATGCACCAAAAAATGTATTTATGCCATCTTTGGGACACCATACCTGAACTTTGCACTACTTTTGGCATGCATTCAGTGATGATATTTTTTATTTTTTTATGAGAGGTATGTGTCTGTAATTAATAATGATTCATTTATTTGGTATTTTAGTTCTACTTTTATCTCTTGTATATTGTAAAACATATATTGAACTTGGCATTTATATGTTTACTTTCACTATAACATGTCAAGATGGACAGATACAGCGCACCTGGCATACTGAAAGAAATTGTAAGCTTTTCGGTCAATGTGTTGCTTTTATGAATTACACTTACATTTATAATGCTTCTCTATTGATATATGACACAATATGAAAATATCCAGTTATGTAATATTACCATTTTTAAGAAAAGATACATTATAATTTTGACAGTACCCCACCCACTTTGTAAAGTTGGCGAACCCTTAACGGGAGATAGTGTGTGCATGTTTTGCATATAATACTATTCTAATACATCTCATATGTTACGAAAGAAAGTATCCATATAACATCCATATCACATTCATATCACATTCCGATAGAGATCAGTTCTCGCCTTGCGTTTGAAAACGTTTGAAAACGAAAGTGTGAATTCCGCATGACTCACTGCCGAACATAATTTATTATCGTTTTGATAACACACCTGTGTGTATACTTAACAGAGCTCACACATACTTTAATATACACAGTGCAATGGTTATCGAGCCGTAAAGTTCGCCACTCGATTAAATTTACGAAGACCAAAAAACAGTATATCTGTCTAGATGTTCAGGTCATAAAGTAATGTGTTGCATACGCATTTACAAGCTCCGTTTACTTTCAATGTAACAGAAAACGTCAATATTCGCCCACATTGACGTATACTGGGTGGGTAATGTATACTCGTTCGTGATGCAATTTTATGTTCGTGTCAAAGAAAGTATGTCACGTGACGTAAACAATGATGATTTCATTATGAAAATTCCCACGATTTTTATTTCGAATAAATTATTTTGATGAAAATTGAATGTTAAAACCTATTTTTTCGTTCTAAATTGATCGTTTTTATATTGAAAATAAGTATGCAATAAAAAGGTTATTATATTTGTATTGGAATATATGCATTCGTGCCTTTGCGCATAAATATTGCGCTCCTAAAGTCGCGCAAGAATAATACGCAAAAGAACTCCTAAAGTCGCGCAATATTAATAAGCAAAAGAACTCGTGCATATATCCCAATACAAATCTAATAACTATAAGTAAATGTGCGATTAAAAGTACATTTTCACGGTTCTTAAAATACCCGTGATTGAATATGCGTAAAATTAATTAATTTATGTGTTGGTTACACTTAATCTTGGGGCTTGGCCTGGCTCAAAATATGTAAGGTTTAGAGAGTTGTAAAATGTCCATGTTGATGGCGGATAGTGATGCTGTATTCATGTTAAACCTTACCAAGGTAATACAATTGATCACAGTTTGAATGTTCAACTTTATCTTAGTTGATCTTAGTTCTTTTACCATAGATTTGAGTAAACTATCGGTTAAATATAAAAAAATAATTAGTAAAATATGGAAAGAAATTAAAAAAAAACATTGTTTTGAACTATTTCGATATTTGTTAATTACGTAAAGTAACGGGTTAAATCCCCGAGTTTCACGAACACCTGATAAAAGTTCCGTCCAGTCCCTTTAAAGCATAGCATAAGATAAGCAGCCAAGGGTGAGGTGGGGGTGTGTGTGGGGGGAGGGGGGGGGGAGGGCGTCACAGGATAACAGCAAATTACAGATAACAGTAATTTAAAATACCTAAAATAGTAAGAGGTGTGTGTGTGTGTGTGTGTGTGTGAGTGCGTGCTTGCTTGATTACGTGCTTGCGTGTATGCGTGCGTGCGTGCGTTTTTTTGCGTGCGTGCAGGTGTGTGTGTGTGCGCGCATGCATGCGTACATGCGTGCGTGCATGTTTGTGTTAGTGGAAGTGTGTGAGTGCTCGTTAATGTCTGGGTATATATGTGGTGGTATATGCGTGCGTGCGTGTTTGTGTTAGTGGAAGTGTGTGAGTAGGCTTTGATGTCTGAGTATATATGTGGTGGTATGTGTTGGTGTGGAAGTGTGTGTGTACATGTGCCATCGGAGGTTGCATTTGGAGAAATCCGTGGAGTGTGTGGGTGTATAGATGTGTATATGAGAGGGGTGAGAGTGGGGGGCTTTTCATCCTGCAATTGTGTTTCCTAGAGTAGTTCTGAAGGTAGATAGTGTAACGTTTTAACATTGAAAATGTGTTTTATTTTAATTAGCATTAATGTAAGCCAAATCTTTTGCATATATACAGTACATACGATGCCGAATTTGACAAAATAAAGAAACCCATGTCGTCAGCTCTACATATATGTTTAGGTCGCCTAAGCGGCAAGGGCATACGACTCCCATTTCTTCGTTGTGTAGTAATGTATATGTGTTGTTTCTCTTAGATGGATATAATTTTAAAACTATACACGTTTGGGTATAATAATGAAACCATAAGGGATATCCACCTAGAGTGTTAACCATTTAAGTAATAAAGCAGTTAAACCATTTTCATGATAAGGAGAAAAGTTCAAACCAATACGGTACATCCTAATTTATTTTTTAAACTATGCAACTCGTAATATTCCAATACTATTATATGGATGCCATGTGTTTTTATGAATTACATTTTGATATCTTACCTTCATGTGGATAATTATTTAGAAAATAAATTTAACACATTTATTCCTTAGAAAATTAAAAATAAATTATGTACATATGTCATAGGAGTAGGAATGTATGTTCAAGATTTAGCTATAAAAGCAGAGAGTTGGAAGATATCCAGTTACAATAAATGCTATAACCCTTTGTCTAAATACTGGCTATATTTTAGTAAAAGTAGATATAAAAGTCGAACATGAAAATGAAGCATTCAAGTACCACAGTCAAACAAAAGCACACACAAACAAACAATAATTACAAAGATGAATAAAAGGCAAGATATGACATCGCAAGCATAAACGGGTATTGCCTTGCAACGGCCAGTGGCAAAAAAGGCCGCTGGTGGTTTTAACCAGGATCTAGGGTGTACCAACCTTCACTTTTACACTATTGTTATCCCAATAAAATGGGACATTGTAAATAAAGATATCACCGCCAGGTTGTTTTCTCTAAACAAACAAGGCAACAATAATAGGCAATACACGTATAACACATACATGATCATGTATACATTAATATAAACAAACAACAACCTAGAAAGCCACAAAGCAAGTACTCAGTGACTTGGCAGAAGCCAGAGCAACAAGAGAACAAGCCATTAAGGTACGACAAGACAATAATTACGATAAACATCAAACGCTACCGTCTTTTTATGATTTAGGTTGACGTCATTGTATTGTTCACAATCTGTCCGTCCATCGCACAATCAAAGAGGAAAGCGTAGTGGCGAACTGTTAATGAGTCAACCACTAAACATGCAATGTGTTGTAAAGTGATAGGGTCATAACTTCTTTTGATAAACAGTTTAATAAAGACTGTATGAAAGTGATTATGATCAAAAATCTTACGAAGTTTGTAAATCACTTCACTATAAAAGTCAGGCTGTGATAATCCTGGTCGCAAAATAGTTCTTAAATAACTAAGTAGATCAGTGTTACGATTATAACATTTTGGAAAGGTTTTTGGAGTTTATGGTAACGGTATGGTAACAGTAGCCTTGCTGGAGTAGCTTCTTAGTTATACAACTATTACTAATACTAAGTCCTCAATGCGACTACAAGCTCTAGAAAAAAGAATAAGTTGAGGAACATAAGGTCATAGCTTGGGGAAGACGATGAATACAGCACTTCTAGACTTAATATTCAAATTAAATCATTTTGATTACTCTCGTGTATGGGAAAATAAATCAGCTTTGTTCCTTAAATGCTGTTATAAATTCCGTTATCTTTTAAACTTTTTCATCTTTTTCAATTTAGAATCCAAAATCCTGATTCAAAGCTCAGAACCTTTGCGTATTTAAAGAGTTCTACTGCTTGAAATTATATTCCACTTAAAGAAGATTTAATCCATCTACTTGCTAGGTTTAGAATTTCAATCCTTGTTAAATTAAATGATGGTAAATATCATAATACCCCTGTATCCGAAAGATTTGCAAATTATGTAATGGTAGGGTGGTGGAAGATGAAATGCTTTATATGTAATTACACTTTTTATGATGATCTCAATACAAATCTTTATGTGAATATATCTGAATTTATACACATGGCAATCGATTTTTGAAACATCACGGCGTCCGTTAGTTTTTCTACATAACTTGTTTTTGTTCAATCATTAATGTTAATAATAAGAATAGTATAAAGCATATTGTTTTTTTGCATATTATTAACTTCTGATTGTCTGGAACAAACAATATATTTAAACATATTATAGACTAATGAAAAAAAAAGAAAAAAAAGGAAAATCAAATTTTATACAATTTTATTTACTGATTCTTTGCAAAATGATACAGAATGAATAAATCGAGGCGCTAATTTCAATGCTTGATACAAACTTCAAGATTGCCTGATGATTAATATAAATTCTTATATCTACTAAGTTATACAATAAAGATACAGAAATTCAGTAACATTGTATTAAAGGTGTCAGTAACTGTTTCAGTTGAAGAACAAAACCATTGTCAATTCCAACTGTGTGTTTAATTTAAGACATTGACCTTTATGCTTTTCTTGTTGCCAGTTCATCATATTTTCTTTTTACTTCGGTATTGTCATGATAATTAAGGGAGATATACGAATGCATTGTCTATTCGTCGGGATTATGTTTTTTATATAGAGGATCTTACATGACTGACAGTTTAATATTGCATTTATTAAACGAGTTGGTTACACAGATATTGCATCGTATGTTGACCGAACCACGGAACTGCCTCGTCGATTTCTTATCCGGAATTTTGAACAGTTACCAGGGTTTGATATCAACTTTTTTCAGCAACTTGTCCATAGGACAAGTAACTTACAGAATTTACTTGTCCCAGTGAAAATTACTTGTCCCCGCACTTTATGTAAAAGTAATACAAAAAACAAGATCAATCATGAAAGTGACATTACATTCCCTCATTTGCATTCCACCAATGCAAACAAGATGGTTTTTATTTGTCATTTACAATGTGCTCACCAATAGTTTTGACATTTTTTCAGTCACAAGTTTTAAAGATGTAAAATTCATTTCTTATTATAAAACTGAGTTGTCCGTAGGACAGGTCACCTGGGACAATTAACTTGTCCCCAGTAGAATCTACATGGCACAGGACAAGGGGACAACTGTAAATATCAAACCCTGGTTACAGAATTCCGATGATCTCCGAGTTGAACATAAAGGACAGGACGATGATTTAGCCTTGATTTGTATATTTATTTCACTAGTGTAATATGATAAATATAATACGTATTTATTACAATCCCACATCGCAAGTTATATGATAAATGTTTTGCCATGTATTCAGGTACTATGCTTAGTTCTAAGTACTGATTAAACTAGCTATTCTTCAACTAACAGGCAAGTTTTACAACAGATGTAAACCATTTCTATACCTACTGACGACGATATATATATATATAACTTAAATATTTTGAGAATTCAAACTCTATAGACATACTATAAACGACACCAGCGAAGCCAAACTCCAAAACTGGAGCGTCGAGTTAACAGAACTTTACCAACTCGTAATTCATTTTACGTATATTCAAACACGATTATTTCAAGAACCCATGCATAAACCTACATTTTTAATCGGCACATATACGTTATTATATGACCTCAACACCTGGACAGAGTTTTGATAAACGTTTTTAGTGTAATATTGCCGTTATTTGTCGGGTTAGTTTCTTTAACATTCTGACTTCACTTCACTTCAGAACACTCCAAACCATTGGCTACACATTGATATTTTAAATTAAACATCTGAAGCATGTTTTTGATTTAATTCATTTTGATGTTGTGTGTTTTTATTTTATATGAGAGTTGTGTTTTTCAGAAGTAGTACGAATTCTATGACAACTCCAAACGCTATGCCACAAGTCGGCGTTAAAATAATAACGTTTACGTAGCTTTTTTATTGTGTTTATTATTTTCATCTACTAAAATTCATTAGTTTGCCATACATTGCTAGTAGTCGGGTTTCACTTGATTTCTGTCAACATTTTTTCCCCCTGAAAAGTTGATATTATGGTAGTCAAGCAGCTGTAATAGAAGAAATCCATTTTGAAGTTCAAATTAACCGCACTTTTTAAACAATTTGTGACTATTTGTGCATTGAGACAGCAATGAAAATTTAAGCTATTTTTCATAGCATTGAATACTTTTTAAAGTTGCTGAAAGAGTTTTATAATATATATACTGTATGCTTTAATGTGACTAGAGAGAGTATTTTCAAGATTTAGTTTTTTCGCATACATTTTTTCTTTATCTATTTTACCTTACCCCTCTCCATATGTTTTATCTTTTTGCTGTGGCATTCCCGTTGGTACTTGTATATGTATGGTATACACCTATTTCTCCACGCTGCCTGATAAATAAACATTATGTCATTATGACTTTAACACATGTACTATTCGTTTAAACAGACTCATTTATAGAAACTAACCCGCAAAATAATGGCAAATTACACTACAAAACCATTTATTAAAACTCTGTCCAGGTGTTCAGGCCATATAATAATGTACATGTATATATGCCGATTAAACGTATAGTTGTTTTCACGGGCTCTTTAACCCTACTGTCATCCCAATAAAACGGGACAGTGTAAATAAAGAAATCCCCGCTCAAACATCAGTTGGATTTTGACTGAAATCAGCTACTTCTGAATTTTCAGTTGTTCATATCAGGGCTATATCATTGACCCTCATGTACGGCATAGCATATGCTAACATGACGTAAAATATCGTTCAAACAAACATACATCTTAGTTCTCATTTACTGACATCACACGTGCATTTTAGAAGTTCTAAGACTGAACAGGTTGTTGCTTGTCATTCTTTAAGCACTTCTG